>ONZH01009514.1:0-16583 GCA_900303285.1 Rhinella marina
CTAGCGGCAGGGCAGGCCAGCACCTCCAAGGCGTACAGCGCCAGTTCAGGCCATGTGTCCAGCTTTGAAACCCAGTAGTTGTATGGAGCAGAGTGATCACGCAGGACGTTGGTATGGTCAGCTAGGTACTCCCTCACCATCTTTCTGTACAGCTCCCCCCTACTCTGCCTAGACTGGGGACAGGTGACGGTGTCTTGCTGGGGTGACATAAAACTGGCAAAGGCCTTGGAGAGCGTTCCCCTGCCAGTGCTGGACAAGCTTCCTGCTCGCCTCCTCTCCCCCGCTACTTGGCCCACAGAACCATGCACTCTGCCGCTAGCGGCTTCGGATGGGAAGGATTGTTTCAGCTTGTGCACCAGGGCCTGTTGATATCTATTCACTCTCATACTCCTTTCCTCTGCAGGGATGAGAGTGGAAAGGTTCTGCTTGTACAATGGGTCCAGGAGAGTGAACACCCAGTAATTGGTGTTTGAAAAAATGCTTCTAACGCGAGGGTCACGGGATAGGCAGCCTAACATGAAGTTCTGCCATGTGCGCCAGAGTCCCAACACGTAAGAATTCCCTCTCCTCACTGGCCTGACTCTCCATTTCCTCCTCCTCCTCCAACACGTCCTCCTCCTCAGCCCATACATGCTCAAGAGTTAAGGACTGAGCACTGGTACCCTCTACTGTCTCGCCGACATTCTCCTCCTCTTCCTCCTCATCCTCATACGCCCGTTGTCACACACAACCATGCCTGGCTTGAGGTTCAGCGGTGCCAGCCACACATCGGTCTGCGCCTTGATGCCCTGTAACAGCTCTTGGGCGGTGTGCCTTTTGTCACCTAAGCTCAGCAGTTTGAGCACCACCTGCTGGCGCTTACCCACGGCACTGCTGCTGCGCCTAGAGCTACCGACTGAAGGCGCCGTGCCCAAGGATGGTAATTCGGAGGAGGAGGTGGAGGAGGAGGAGGGGTCGGAGGAGGAGGCATAGTACATCTGAGAGACCGTGACTGAGGTGGGCCCCGCAATCCTCGGTGTGGGCAGTACATGAGCGGCCCCAGGGTCAGTCTCGGTCCCAGCCTCCACCAAGTTAACCCAATGTGCCGTCAGTGAGATATAGTGTCCCTGCCCGCAGCACTAGTCCACGTGTCCGTGGTTAGGTGGACCTTCTCAGAAACAGCGTTGGTCAGGGCACGAATGATGTTCTCTGACACGTGCTGGTGTAGGGCTGGGACGGCACATCAGGAAAAATAGTGGCGGCTGGGGACCGAATACCGAGGGGCAGCCACCGCCATGAGATTGCGAAAGGCCTCGGTCTCTACCAGCCTATAGGGCAGCATCTCCAGGCTCAGCAATTTGGAGATGTGGACGTTGAGGGCTTGGGCATGTGGGTGGGTGGAACTGTATTTCCTCTTGCGCTCCAGCGTCTGCTGTAAAGACAGCTGAACGCTGCGCTGGGACACATTGGTGGACACTGTGGAGGATCGTGGAGGCGAAGGTGTGGTTTTCCGGTGGGAGGCGCTCTTGCCGGGGTCCTGGGCAGGGGGTTGACTAGCAGAGGCAGCGAGTGACACAGGGGAAGGAGCAGTGGTGTGACCCGCAGGAGGTGGTTAACGGCCTTAGTTTCATTGAGTGGGGTGTTTAGCACTCATATGCCTGCGCATGCTGGTGGTGGTTAGGCTAGTAGTGGTGGCACCCCTGCTGATCCTGGTGTGGCACAGGTTGCACACCACAGTCCGTCGGTCATTCTCACTTTCATTAAAGAACCTCCAGACTTGCGAACATCTAGGCCTTGCCACGGGAGCTTCACTACGTGAAACAGTTGCTGCTGATGGACCAGCTCTGGCCCTGCTTCTCCCTCTGGCCACACCACTGCCTCTTACAACCTGTTCTGGTGCAGCACTCGCCTCCGCCTCAGAAGCACTGTCTCCACTCGACTTATCAACCCAGCTTGGGTCAGTCACCTCATCATCCTCCGATTCCTCAGTCTGCTCCCCCCTCGTACTTCCTGCCCTGACAACAACTTCACCACTGTCTGACAACAGTGTCTCCTCATCGTCCGACACCTCTTTACAAACTTCTTCCACTAACTCAACATTGTCATCATCATCATCACCCACAGACTGCGACAGTTGGAAAACTTGGGCATCAGGAACGAGGTCAGCAGCAACCTGAGAAGTGGTTTGTGACTCTGGGAAGGGTCCAGAAAACAGTTCCTGAGAGTATGCCGGATCGCATTCCAAATTTTCCTGGGAGGGGGTAGACTGGGGGGAAGGAGGTTGAGGTGGAGGAGCCAGAGGAGTGCTCCCTTGGGTAACGTGGGTGGACTGCGTGGAAGACTGACTGGTGGACAAATTACTTGAAGCACTGTCCGCAATCCACGACATCAGCTGTTCGCACTGTTGTGGTTTCAACAGTCCTCTACCACGTGTCCCTGTAAGTTGAGACATGAAGCTAGGGAGTTTAGCTCTGCGGCGTTCCCCTGCTCCCTCATCAACAGGTACTGTCTCACCCTGCCCAGGACCAAGGCCTCTGCCCCCTGCAGTAATTGAATGCCCACGCCCACGCCCCATCTTCGACCCTTAGCCCTGGGGATCAACATTTTCTGTATATAAGTGTATTATATAAAAAATAAAAAATAAATGGGCCTGCTGTACTGAAACCCACAAACTTGTTCAGTCTGGTTGAATTAAGTGACGTACAGAAAGTGTCACCTGGACAGAAAATACGGATTGTAGTGAGTGTACTGAACTGTGACACACAGAATGGTTCCACACTGCTGTGTGAAATGGATTTGTGTCACTGAGCTAAAACAACAAAAAAACTATTTTTTTTAATATATTTTTTTGTTAGTTTTGTTTTTTTTGGAACGTGACGTGCAGAAACTATCGTAGAGCTAACTGACACCCTGCTGACGGTGGCTATTTTGACTGCGACCCAGACAAATGTCGCACAGAGATTTTTGGGATCAAGGTATATACGTGAGAGCAAAAGACCTGGTTGTATTAAGTGACGTACAGAAAGTGTCACCTGGACAGAAAATACGGATTGTAGTGAGTGTACTGAACTGTGACACACAGAATGGTTCCACACTGCTGTGTGAAATGGATTTGTATCACTGAGCTAAATCAACAAACAAACTATTTTTTTTATATATTTTTTTGTTAGTTTTGTTTTTTTTTGGAACGTGACGTTCAGAAACTTTCGTAGAGCTAACTGACACCCTGCTGACGGTGGCTATTTTGACTATGACCCAGACAAATGTCGCACAGAGATTTTTGGGATCAAGCTATATGAGAGCAAAAGACCTGGTTGTATTAAGTGACGTACAGAAAGTGTCACCTGGACAGAAAATACGGATTGTAGTGAGTGTACTGAACTGTGACACACAGAATGGTTCCACACTGCTGTTTGAAATGGATTTGTATCACTGAGATATAACAATAAAAAAAAGGGGTTATATATGGCGATAGCTGCACTACTAGTGCCAGCCAGCCAAGCCAGGAGACAAAAAAAAATTTCTTGTAGCCCTTAGAAGGGCTGTTGGGTTCTTTGTGGGTGATTCCTGCCTAACAGAGAACTAAATGCAGGCCCTAACACTCTCCCTGAAATGCAGCAGCTCTATCCCTAACGACATCCAGACAGCATCTGAGCCGAGCACCGCGGCCAGTCACTAGTATATTCCAGGGTCACCTGATCAGGCCAGCCAACCCCTGCTATCGACATGTAAGGGCCCCACGTGATGCTGGGTGTACCGCAGAGTCTCCTGGCTTGTGATTGGCTGAGTTTATAGGCGCCAAAAATGCACGATGTGGAAGTTGCCATTTCCTCGAGCATGGCGAGATACTCGTCCGAGCAGCAAGCACTTACGAGTACCGTAATATTCGAACGAGCACCAAGCTCGGACGAGTATGCTCGCTCATCTCTAGTATTTAACAATGGACTTTGGTCTTTTTGGAAAAGCGACAATCTTTCTACCTACCCAAATACTATCTCTATTGTTCAATTTCCTCCTTGGGAAAATTGAACCGCAGCAGCAAATGAGGATCTGCGGCCTAAATTAATGGTATTAGGTACGGAGGTCAGCTACAGAGACTTTTGAACGGTTGTAATACGCTGTGCACCTAGCGTTACTGACAGGGCACATCTGGGTTTTTTTGCCACCCACAAAAATAAAAAAAGACGTATTTCACAATGGACTTTGGTCTTTTTGAAACAGCGACAATCTTTCTACCTACCCAAATGCTATCGCTATTGTTTTATTCCCTTCTTGGGAAAATTGAACTGCAGCAGCAAATGAGGAACTGTGGCCTAAATTAATGGAATTAAATACAGAGGTCAGCTACAGAGACTTTTGAATGGTTGTAACACGCTGTGCACCTAGCGCTACTGACAGGGCACACCTGGGTTTTTTTTGCCACCCACAAAAAAAAAAAAAAAAAAGATGTATTTCACAATGGACTTTGGTCTTTTTGAAACAGGGACAATCTTTCTACCTACCCAAATGCTATCGCTATTGTTTAATTCCCTCCTTGGGAAAATTGAACTGCAGCAGCAAATGAGGAACTGCGGTCTAAATTAACGGTATTAAATAAGGAGGTCAGCTACAGAGATTATTGAGCAGTTGTAATACGCTGTGCACCTAGCGTTACTGACAGGGCACACTTTTTTTGCCACCCATAAAAATAAAAAAAAAAGACATATTTCCCAATGGACGTTTGAACAATGATAGTAACCCTGCCTATAGAAATTCTATCAATACGCAAATGTTTTACAGCAAGACGCAAAAGAATTACTGCGGGCTTAACAGCAGAAATTATAGCAAAGTATGTCAGGTATATAGTATACAGAGAGTTTCCTACAGCATGCAGCAGCCGCAGCACATGTTCCATAAATGGCAGGCCACCTAGTGCTATTTTCACCACATTTAAAGTCCTCAAATATCAGTAAATAAAGGTTTGTGACAGATATAATAGCCCTTAAAAGGGCTTTTGGGTCTTTTCTGATAGTTTTCTATCCCTGCCTAGTGTGCTTCTCTCCCTACACTCTCTGTCCCTCCTTGCTGCACTTCTCCCTGTCTAACACTGGCCGGGTCACATGTCACCGGGTACTTTATAGCACCCGATGACGCGTTCTCGGCCAGCCAATCAGTGTAACATGGCTACTGGCATTACACTGAATGCCATACCTCCCTGCACGTTCGGCCGAATACCGCATGGACCCGAGCACTGCCATGTTCGGCCGAATAGTGTATTCGGCCGAACATGTTCGCTCAACACTAGTTAAGATGAAAATGGATTTGTTATCACAAAGCATGAGAAAATTCAGTTCCGTGGCAAATAAAATTTTCCATGAAATTCAGATCAAAGTCCAATTCGAATTCACTCAGCACTATTTATTATTAACCATTTGCTTACACTGAAATAGTATTTTCCACATTCTTTTTTTTTTGGTGTTTATCTCATCTACTCACCTTTTTCTGGGCAGCTACATGGTGGCTCATTGAATATTATAGACATGTCATGGTGCTTCTAAAGAAAGCCGAGTGAGGAGAAGTAACATACCAATTTCCTAGCACCACTATCACTCTATTCTAGTGGTCCGAGAGTGTCATAACTATAGAAATCCTCCTATAACCCCTCTCTCAAAAAAATAAAAATAGCAATTCAATTCTGTCATGCATCCAATATGATTTTTGTCTCTCTTTTTCTTCCTCTACTAAAGCTACAATATTTCAATGGCTATAATATCACAATCCTTCTTACACTCCAGGTCTTATATGTTACAGCTAAATTCAAACCTGATTTGTCCTTACCTGCTCAGAGGCAGTTTATTGCTAAATTCTGTCACCTTCACCTAAAAAAAATCTCACACTTTTGTCTTTACCTCATCACTGACATTGGAATGGATCACGTCTTGAATAAAATTGAAAGGAATTTTAATTGAAACAGGGGTTTTGCACATTTTCTCATTATTTCAGTTGTGTTATAAGAATCAGAGGTTTAGCTTGAAGCAAACCTGTTATTCCAGGTAATGTTTCAGGATTAACTGTGATATACATGAAAAATAATAGTATTTCAGGTCATTTTATCCCTTGCTTATCAGTTTTTCCCCTCTGAGGCTCCAACTCTAGATGTCAGTTTATTGAGCTGGTGAATGAAGACTATCCACTATGATGTCTCCAACAGGGAAAAGGATATCCTCTATGTAGTACACCGTCAGAAACAGCTGTATTAATCAGTGTAATTGTGAATCCAAAACTGGGGCTAGACAGAAAAATACTTACTAGATTCAGCAGTTATATTTCTCTCTCTGCCTTTACTTCTTTCTTTTCCTCCTCCCCTCTCCATAGACTTATATGGGCAAGAGCTTTAACTTGATCCATCGTTGAAGTTGAAAATTTGTCACATCACAGCTTCACTCAAGACAGATTTTGGCAGTGAATTGAGAGTGAATGATCTGCACAAAAGAGGAAGGTTGGGGAGATGAAGTGGCTGATAAGTTAAGAAGCAGGCATATTTATTTGTTAAAGGGGTTGTTTGAGTTATATAATCACTTGGACACCCCTGTAAATGGCAAAAGTAACAAATTAATGTTTACCTATTTTCTTCCCTGTTTCTCTGAGCACTGCACTTCAGTCCTCCTGCTGCTTGATGTCATCTTCTTGGCTGCATTGGTGATGTCCCATACACAGGTCACAGCTGCAATCAATTGCTGGCCTCAGCAATACATGGGACTTCTCAGCTGAGGCCAGTGATTGGCTGCAGCATTGGCCTGTGTGCACAGAACGTGTAACGGTGGGGACTAGTGAGATACTGAGCTACTCAAACCACTGTCCCTACATACTTGTAGGACCCATCCTACAGATGTAGCAGCCCTAGCAATCACTGTTTTCGCATAGCGTTGCGAACGAATTGCGACTTCTCCTCTTTCACTCACACAAAAAGTACGCTAATTAGGTGAATTGGTACGCATCAGCTTACAATGCGTATGCATTAGCATACAAATGTGTGCGCAATAGCGTACAATGCATAGCATTAGCATACAAATGCGTGCGCAGTAGCGTATAATGCATAGCATTAGCATACAAATGTGTATGCAGTAGCGTACAATGCATATCATTAGCATATGAATGCGTTTGCATTAGCGTACAATGAATAGCATTCGCGTACAAATCATCAGATGTGTACTCTATTTACGATATTGTTCTGCACTCACGTGATTCTCCTGTGATCGCTAGTGCTGCTACATCTGTAAATGACGGTCCACAACTGGTCAACAATCCTTCTTGATTAAGTGCTGGGACATATACGGGAAGGGTAGGCAGAAGACCAAAATAATAAACTATTGACCAAAACCAAATAGTACCAAAGCAGAAAGAGACAAGTTAGATCAGAACAGGAAAGACTAAAACGCCACCGAATCAGGAGACACAATGCAGTAATCTAATAACACAAAAGTCAATACCAGGAAAGGCAGACAAGCCAAAATCAGAGAACAATAAACAGGAACAATACCAAAACAAGGGGTGATACCAGGAGGTCATGTCAGGGTCCAAATCATCAGGCAGTGAGTCAGTGTCTGAATCCAAATCAGAGGTCCAAGATCCAATAATCAAGAGCAGATAGAACAGCTACTATGGCAATAGTGAGACATACCAATCAATATCAAATAGGCAGCACTACCAGACAAGTGACATGGCTGGTGTCACATAACCCCTTAATGTCACTACACCAGACATGCTGGCGTGATTACTGATTGGCTGGCTCTCCTGCTTGTGGAGGTCGGCCTATTTGCCTTAGTAAGTGGATGCTAGCAGCATCGCACACAAAGCAGTGTGCCTGCTGGCCCCTGTATAACAGAAATTCACGGCTGCAGCCAGAAAAACAAAGAGCAGCTTTCAGGACAAGAGCAGAGCACAGGAAGTAGCAGAGGAAAAAATGGGTGAGTATACGGTACATTCATCTGTAACTTTTGTTCACATATCCAGATGAGGATTTGTTTTTTGCAGGACAAGTATTTTTTTAATGGCACCATTGAATTTACGTACCATATCATGTATTAGGAAATGTAAAACAAATTCTTTGTGGGATGAAATTGAAACAAATGCAATTCTGCCTTTTTTTTAGGTTTTGTTTTTACGGCATTCACTGTTCACTACAAATAACCAGGGCTGTGGAGTCGCTAAGCCAAAGCCCCGACTCCTCAATTTCCCCTCACCCCGACTCCGACTCCCACTCCCACTCCCTCATACATGGAGCATGTTTAAGTGATAACTTTAAACAAATTTGCATAAAATCAATAGTACAGATAAGTCATGACAAAAACAGTTTGTAATCTATCAGGCTTCTCTGGGTACAGCTCACTTAGGGCCTGATCAGAGGCGTAGCTAGAGGTTCAGCACATGGGGGGGCGAAACATACTTGAGTGGGCCCCTCACTTATTGGCTTCCCAAACGCATGTTTCCAACTTCGCAGGCACATACTACTAGTTGTGGTTATAATACTGTATTAGCAAGATGACTATATAAACTGCTAGATCATCTATGCTGTTAAGTACAGTACAAGACTTTCTACATACCCTACTCTAAATACTCTACCACATAATGCAGTAAAATATAGGATTAATAGGAGTAAAAAAGGGGACTCCTATGTTAAAGGAAATCTGTCCCCAGCTTTTACATCACTAAACTAACAGTCCCTTGCCCCCATCAGACCTCAGATCGGCTTAATGTGCCCCCATCAGACCTCAGATCAGCAGAATGTGCCCCCATCAGACCTCAGATCAATAGATTGTGCCCCCATCAGACCTCAGATTAGCAGAATGTTCCCCCATCAGACCTCAGATCGGCTTAATCTGCCCCCTTCAGACCTCAGATAGGCTTAATGTGCCCCCATCAGACCTCAGATCAGCATATTGTGCCCCATCAGACCTCAGATCGGCTTAATGTGCCCCCATCAGACCTCAGATCGGCTTAATGTGCCCCCATCAGACCTCAGATCGGCTTAATGTGCCCCCATCAGACCTCAGATCAGCAGAATGTAGCCCCATCAGACCTCAGATCAGCAGAATGTGCCCCCATCAGACCTCAGATCAGCATATTGTGCCCCCATCAGACCTCAGATTGGCTTAATGTGCCCCCATCAGACTGCATAATGGAAGTGCTCACTTGTATTCGCCTGATTGTACTAAGGCCATCCCTGCTGGGCCGCCCCAGAGGTATTGGGCCCGGAGCATCGCCTCCCATGCCCCCCCTCCCCCCCAGTAGCTACACCTCTGGGCCTGATGTATGAAAACTGTCTAGGTCTAAGACTTTTTTTGTTGCCCATAGCAACCAATCAGAGCTCCCCTTTCATTTCTCCAGAGCACTATATGAAATGAAAGGGGAGCTCTGATTGGTTGCTATGGGCAACAAAGAAACTTCTACACCTAGACAGTTTTTATACATAAGGCTCTAGGTGTTTTACATCAGCAGCAGATAGAAGCCATGAGAGCAGCTAACCTCTCCAAACATGAGCTCAGAGGAAACATAAAGCATACAGAGAGAACATGCACTGGACATAAAGGGCAGTACACAGTCATCTCAACTAAAAGCCTAAATCCTTAGATCAGGAATAGAACAGACATTTATAGGACATTTCATCATTTTCACAAATTCTTATAAAAATATATTCAGCACTTATTGCCTGAACTAAATGTACTAATTCATTATATATTTTAGGAGTCGGTCCATTTTATACCAACTCCGACTACACCAAAATGGTGACTGACTCCGACTCCACGACTCCGACTCCACAGCCCTGAAAATAACATGGCAGTCGTATTCTGTCGGTCAGTACGATAACAGTTATACAAAATGTATAAAGTTTTTATTTTGTTACTACTTTAAAAAAATTAAAACCTTTGAAAAAATGTTTCTTTTTATCACTATAAAAATATAACAAATATGTGTCTACAGGGGATACGATCAGAAGACAGAGGAAACCTCGTTCCACAGTTTAACATTTCTGATGCTGAAGTAACTATTGACTGCGGCATTGGAAGGGTTAAATGACAGAGATCTGAGTTATCTCTGACCCTCGTCATTGTAGCCAGGTATCAGTTGTATTACACAGCGAGCACATGCCTTGTATGGAGTGGGCTTAGCTCCTGAGCATTTTTCATACATAGTTCACACACCTCAAACAAACAAGCATGTTGTGAACTGATTAATTATGTTTGTGAACTTTATTGGACATCAATCACATAAAACAATATAGACAATATAAATTATGTGATTATTTGTTCATGCTTGTCATTAACAGTAAAGAATAAAAAACACACACACACACACACATACACACATACACACACACATGTATATATAAAATTACATGTCTATGAAACTGCAGTCTAAATGATTCAGGTAAACCAATTAAGATTTGTTAACAATGTTTTCTGTCATATCAGAATATTAAATTTTGAGAATATTTATAATAATTAGAAATGCTGTTAAAATCATGTAAATGTGAAAGCAAATTAAGTACATATTAATTATATCTGCAGTCCTAGGTAAAGGTTTAACCAATGCCAATTAAGTGTATCAACCATACGTTATGCCCTCTTGAAATATTGGAGATATGCTGTTGTCAACACTTGAATAAAACCTTTTCAACACTTAAACACAGAGAAGGGTGTGACATCCTGCCCTTGTTGCCTTGTGCTAATTAATCACTTTGGTATTTAGGACCATTGAAGCAGACGAATAAATGAAGGATAATTAGTGTATCTTTGTTCCAGTCTCAGATTTGCACACCAGGAGCTCTCTTCCAGTAGGAACAGTTTGGGGAAAGCAAGCCATTAGTATGTATACCGCTTTGCTTCTGTTAACCAAGTACTTCAGGGATTAGGAAAAATCAAATTAACAGACATGTAATTAGGGATAGGATGCACTCTAGCATGAAGAACTCTTATCTTGGATATTAACTTAAAAAATGAAATCCATATTTAGATATTATCGTTAGTAAAGCTAATACCTGCGCAAGATATCGCCCCATGTTTTTGCTTTATGAATCAACAATAAGAACTTTAGCATAAGGTCTGACAACTCTAGATTTGATTCTATTCACATTAAAGCATTTTGAACAGGGCAGTGACAAAAGAATAACTTGCAATTTAAGAGGTTGACCATCCTAACTTGTGATGTACCTAGAAGACTTTTTCTACCAAAACAGGTGTAGAAATGCTTAATAGCAGAGCTCAGGGTATTGTATAACCAGATTATGATGCTGCATTCAGAACAAGAAAGAGACGGAGAAGGAAGTAGGAAACACAACTAGTAAAACTACTATTACATGATGTGAATGTTTGTAGATTTGCAGTGTCTCTCTCAGTGTCCAATTATCTAGTAATGCAGGTGAAATCAATCCAGCAGAACCACAGCCTATGAAACATCTCAGAGCATCTAGAGGAGGAAAACCAAAGGTGCATTTATCAGTCTGAAACATTGTTTTACAGATCATGGCTCACAGGATTTCCAACGTGCTGTAATGCAGGTCTTAGCTGTGTTAAACATGTGCTGAAGATGCTCAAAATGGAACAGAAATCGGCACATCATTAAATCATTGTCTTCTTTGGGAATAACACATGTATGAGCCCTCAAGATATTTGGTGAGAGGGTAGATCTTGAGAGAAGAGAATCGAACTATGTTAAACATTGACATGATAACTGTGCCAAGATGGTTTTATAATAGCTCTTAATTTGATATGTGCAAATTGATTCACTAACCTAAAGGCCCTTTTACATTGACCAATGATTTGGGTAGTTATCGGAAAGGAGCACAGCAGCAGTCACTCACCTCCATACAGAAGGGATGTTTGCTACATGCAAATGCAGCTCTCACCTCCTCTGATTACAGGGCAATTATTGAGAACGAACAGTTCGTTAGTGATGATTGTCTACAGTGTTGACTTAATGTTT
The DNA here is from genome assembly GCA_900303285.1 of Rhinella marina. Classification (NCBI taxonomy): domain Eukaryota; kingdom Metazoa; phylum Chordata; class Amphibia; order Anura; family Bufonidae; genus Rhinella; species Rhinella marina. The sequence goes on from ONZH01009514.1 coordinate 11,941, forward strand.
GAAAGTGGATCACATTTATTATTATAAAAGATGAATCTTAAACTAATACAATTGTTGACTGCAGACTATTAATATATGGGATAAGGAGGCTTCACATTAACAGTTTACAAGTATGACCACAGCTAACTTACATTATGTATCCACTTGCATCTCTGAAAAAGGTCCTCTACAAAATCATCACCAAGACTCAGAATGCAAACACATTGCTCCACACTCTCTTATTAAGGTATGACTAAATCAATTCCAATTAAATACATAATGATCTGTGAAACTGTTGTTGGCTCTTGTCAATAGTGAGTGGCTAAGCTGCCGCTTATTTACAGTGGCCTAGTCCAAGGAGACCTGTGCAGCGCAGAGCAGGAGTGTGGCTCTCACATGAGACAGACGTGCCAATCCAGCCCGTTTAAGGCCTCTTTCACATTAGCGGCAGCACGGATCCGGCAGGTGAAGGGTGCTGCCAGATCCGTGCTGCCGCAGGGACATGTGTGGGGCCGAAGTCACGCTCCGGCCCCACGCATGTCACACAGTACATACACACATACACACACACATATACACATACAAATACACATACATACTTACATGCTCCCGGCAGGTCTCCACAGCACAGTACAGGAGCAGGACAGCGCGCACATAGGACGATTCCCCACAAATCCCTCTGCTGGGCGCCGGGTGGAATCGTCCTATGTGTGCGCCGTCCTGCTCCTCCTGCGCTATGGTGACAGGAGCATGTAAGTATGTATGTGTATATGTCAGTGTATGTTTATGTGTATGTCTGTATATTTGTATGTCTGTATATGTGTATGTCTGTATATGTGTATGTCTGTATGTGTGTAGGTGACGGATCCGTCATGAACTCCATTGAAAGTCAATGAAAGATGGATCCGTTCACCATTGTATCACACCAAACGGATCCGTCCCCATTGACTTTCATGGGGGGTCATTCCGGATCCGTCTTGGTGCGGAGGCCTGGACTGGAGAGCAAACCGTCTTCAGTTCAGTTTTGCCCCCATTGACAATGTATGGGGACAAAACTGAAGCATTTTATTCCGGTATTGAGCCCGTATGATGGAACTCAATACCGGAGTTATAAAATGCTAGTGTGAAAGTAGCCTAAGCCCTTAGATGTGGCTGAGAGTGACTACAATATTTAAGTGGTTTAGAGTGACGGATTGGTAAAAGGTTAAAAAAAGTTAAAGTTCAAGTTTTTTTTATCAAATAAAAAAATCTCCACATTAAAATATATACCTTTTTCCATTGAAAAAAAAATTTATGGAAAAAATAAAATCCCCTTCACATATTTAGTATCACAACATCCTGTCACGAGTGGGCTTGCGTCTGGTATCAGACGTTCTGTGCGACTTTCAAGAGTGACATAATTTGACATGATTTTCCCTTGGTTACTGTTTACCACACCCCTTCCCCTCAGCTGTTACCGCTGTGGTAATTATCTTTCTCCTATTTACCCCTTCCTCTCCCAGTATCCCTTGCGGTTGATACTTTCTGCCTACTTAGTAGTGTGTGGTGTGGATCTCGGCTGAGATCCGGTTGCTGCTATATCTGTTTAAAGATAAGTGACTTTTTCCCTTTTGTGGTTTTCCTTTTGGAGTCTCCTGTTCGTCCTTACTCTTGGAGGAACGGGTTTACTCTTTCTTGTCACTAGCTGCAGGGTTCTTTAGGGTACATTTATTATTAGGTTCCTGTGTATGAACTCTCCTACTACCCAGGATTGTTCATACTGGTAGTCAGTCAGGGCCTAGTTTCAGGGTTTCCTGCAGGAGGTGACCGTTTGCCTGGTTTTGGTCTGTTGCCTTCCCTAGTACGCTCGGTGTGGCTATTCCCTCCACACCAGAGCGTGACACATCCATTACAACCCACAATAAATGCTACTCAAATAGTGTTATGTACCCCAAAATGGTACCAATGAAAAATACAAATCATCCTGCAAAAAACAAGCCCTCACATAGCTCTTCAGAAAGAAAAATAAAAAGGCTATGGGTCTTGAGGTGTGTCAATTCAAAAACATTTTATTTTTTTTAAAAAGGTTTTTACTGTGTAGTGTGTAGTAAACCGTAAAAAAACAAATTATATATTTGGTATTGCTGTAATCCTACTGACACAGAGACTAGTTATCATGTTATTTGTGCTGAAAAATGAACTCTACAAAATTTATAATGTAAACACTCAGTAGCAGTATTGCTGTTTTTTCCCATCCCCCACCAGAAAGAGTTAATAAAAGTTAATCAGTAAGTTATATGTACCCCATATGTACAGTGCCTTGCGAAAGTTTCCGGCCCCTGGAACTTTTCAACCTTTTGCGACATTTCAGGCTTTAAACAAAAAGACATAACATTTTAAATTTTTGGTGAAGAATCAACAACAGGTGGGTCACAATTGTGAAGTGGAACGAAATTTATTGGATCATTTAAACTTTTTTTGTAATAATAAAACTGAAAAGTGGGGCGTGCAAAATTATTCGGCCCCCTTGCATTAATACTTTGTTGTGCCACCTTTTGCTGCGATTACAGCTGCAAGTCGCTTGGGGTATGTCTCTATCAGTTTTGCACACCTAGAGACTGAAATTCTTGCCCATTCTTCCTTGCAAAACAGCTTGAGCTCTTTGAGGTTGGATGGAGAGCGTTTGTGAACAGCAGTTTTCAGCTCTTTCCACATATTCTCAATTGGATTCAGGTCTGCACTTTGACTTGGCCATTCTAAGACCTGGATACGTTTATTTTTGAACCATTCCAATGTAGATTTTGCTTTATGTTTGGGATCATTGTCTCAGGTCTTTTGCAAACTCCAACAGGTTTTCATCCAGAATGGTCCTGTATTTGGCTCCATCCATCTTCCCATCAATTTTAACCATCTTCCCTGTCCCTGCTGATGAAGAGCAGGCCCAAACCATGATGCTGCCACCACCATGTTTGACAGTGGGGATGGTGTGTTAAGGGTAATGAGCTGTGTTGCTTTTACGCCAAACATATCATTTTGCATTGTTTCCAAAAAGTTCGATTTTGGTTTCATCTGACCAGAGCACCTTCTTCCACATGTTTGGTGTGTCTCCCAGGTGGCTTGTGGCAAACTGTAATCGAGACTTTTTATGGATATCTTTGAGAAATGGCTTTCTTCTTGCCACTCTTCCATAAAGGCCAGATTTGTGAAGTGTTCGACTGATTGTTGTCCTATGGACAGACTATCCCACCTCAGCTGTAGATCTCTGCAGTTCATCCAGAGTGATCATGGGCCTCTTGGCTGCATCTCTGATCAGTCTTCTCCTTGTTTGAGATGCAAGTTTAGATGGACGGCCAGGTCTTGGTAGATTTGCAGTGGTCTGATACTCCTTCCATTCAATTCAATATGATCGCTTGCACAGTGCTCCTTGGGATGTTTAAAGCTTGGGAAATCTTTTGACTAGGATGGAGATTTATCTTCCAACAAGATAATGATCCCAAACATAAAGCAAAATTTACAATGGAATGGTTCAAAAATAAACGTATCCAGGTCTTAGAATTGCCAAGTCAAAGTGCAGACCTGAATCCAATTGAGAATATGTGGAAAGAGCTGAAAACTGCTGTTCACAAACGTTCTCCATCCAACCTCAAAGAGCTCAAACTGTTTCGCAAGGAAGAATGGGCAAGAATTTCAGTCTCTAGATGTGCAAAACTGGTGCTCGTTTCAAATAACGAACCCCATTGAAGTCAATGGGAGACTCGAGCATTTTTTGCAGGGGACCGGAGCTCTGCATAGGGAAAGTTGCGTGAAAACCTGGAAACCTCAGAAAATGATGGAAACACCACGGAAATGGACAGAAAACAGCAGGGGCAGCATGCATGGATGCCTCTGAGGCTGCCTAATCGTACCATTATGCCAAATTCTGGGCAACAGCCTGGTGGTGACCCTCAAGACAATTGTGCTGACCCAGATCAAGATGGGCAAGGCACATGCCCATCACATGTTAGTAAAGCACCCAACTAGGTGCAACGAAGGTCCATCACCGCCTGCAGGTGACACCACTGCCCATGCTGGCACCGCTGTCCTATCCCCCGCCCCTCGACGCAGGCATAAGTCTGACACAGCGTGGTGACAGCTTGGTGGCCAAGTTAGATTGAGGTAGCAGGTGAACCACCCAAAAAGTTACCCTGACACAGCTTGGCGGTGAACCCAGAGTGACCAAGTGAGACTGAGGTAGCAGGTGAAGCACTTAAAATTTTACCCTGATACGGAATGGCGGTGAACGTCAGATGCCGCCTGCATGACATTAGGGATAGAGCTGCTGTCTGTCAGGGAGAGTGTTAGGGCCTCAATTTAGATTTTGGTTAGGCAGGAATCACCCACAAAGAACCCAACAGCCCTTCTAAGGGCTACAAGCACCATTTTTTTTGGCTCCTCCTGGCTGCTGCATGAGATTAGGGATAGAGTTGCTGTCTGTCAGGGAGAGTGTTAGGGCCTCAATTAAGATGTAGGTTAGGCAGGAATCACCCACAAAGAACCCAACAGCCATTCTAAGGGCTGCAAGCACCTTTTTTTTGGTCTCCTCCTGGCTGATGGCTGGGACTTGTAGTGCAGCTACCGCCATCTTGGCTGCACACTGTTAGGGCGTGAAATTAGAATCTGGTTAGGCAGAAATCATCCACAAAGAA
>ONZH01009515.1:0-25459 GCA_900303285.1 Rhinella marina
ACGGTGACATCACTGTGTGTTATTATCCTGGACTTTGACATCATTGTGTTTATTATCTCTGTACTGTGACCATCGCTGTGTTTATTATCCCTGTACTGTGACATCGCTGTGTGTATTATCCCAGTGCAGGAGGAGGTAAGTGGTCTGTGTTTGTTTTCTATTTTTCAGGGTCGTGAATGCAGAGGACTACGTCGGATTCGGTGGACTACGTCGGACCAGCTTTTTTTTTTTTTTTTAATAAAAATGGTCAAACAGGGGTCTGGGGGAGTGTTTATTTCAATAAATGTTTTACACTTGGTGTGTGTGTATTTTTTTTTACAATACTACAGTTTTAGTAATTACGGCTATCTACAGACGGCCCTGATTACTAATACTGGGCTTAGTGCTTGCCGGTATGGCAGGCCAGCACTAACACCCAACATCTTATTACCTCGGCACCCACCACCACCAGGGGTGCCGGGAAGAGCCGGGTACCCGCAGGACCAGACCTTCTAAATTGAGGGTCTGGCTCTGGGGCGGCCTGCAGGCTGGTACCATTAGGCTGGGAAGGGCCAATAACCCTGTCCCCTTCCCACCCTGGTAGTGCCAGGCTGCAGCTGCTGGTTGTATCTGGCTGGTGAGGAAAAAAGGGGGGGGCCCCACGCCATTTTTTTTTTAATAATGAAATTTTTTTAAAAAAAATGGCGTGGGGTCCCCCTTTTTTCCTTCACCAGCCGATACAACCAGCAGCTGCAGCCTGGCACTACCAGGGTGGGAAGGGACACGTTATTGGCCCCTTCCCAGCCTAATGTACCAGCCTGCAGCGCCCCAGAGCCAGACCCTCAAATTTAGAAGGTCCAGTCCTGCGGGTACGCCGGCTCTTCCCGGCACCCCTGTGGCGGTGGGTGCCGAGGTAATAGATGTTGGGGTTAGTGCTGGCTGCCATACCGGCAACACTAAGCCCAGTATTAGTAATCAGGGCCGTCTGTAGATAGCCATATTACTAAAACTGTAGTATTGTAAAAAAAAATACACACACACAAGTATAAAACATTTGATTGAAATAAACACTCCCTCTAGACCCCTGTTTGACCATTTTTATTAAAAAAAAAAAGCTGGTCCGACGTATCCACCTGCATTCACGACCCTGAAAAATAGAAAACAAACACAGACCACTTACCTCTTCCTGCATGGATAAACACACACGATGTCACTGTACAAGAATAATAAAACAGTGATGTCACAGTACAGAGCAAGTACAGAAACACAGTGATGTCACTGTACAGGGATAATAACACGTATAATAAACACAGTGATGACGTCCAGGGTATAAACACACGAGGTCACAGTGATGTCACAGTACAGGGATAATAAACACAGTGATGTCACAGTACAGGTAATAATGATGTCACAGTACAGCACAGTGATGTCACAGTACACAGTGATGTCAGTATAAACACAGTGATGTCACAGTTATAAACACAGTTATGTTCGTACTATAAACAGTGATGACTGTACAAAATAAACACAGTGATGTCACAGTACAGAGATAATAAACACAGTGATCACCTTACACAGCGATGTTCACAGTACAGAGATAATAAAACACAGTCGATGTCAAGCAGTACAGTGGATAATAAACACCAGCGGATGTCAAGTACAGAGATAATAACAACCAAGCGATGGTCACCTGTACAGGGATAATAAACACCAAGTGATGTCACCGTACAGGGATAATAAACACAGTGATGTCACAGTACAAGAGATAATAAAACACAGTGATGTCACTGTACAGGGATAATAAACACAGTGATGTCACAGTACAGGGATATAAACACAGTGATGTCACCGTCCAGGGATAATAAACACAGTGATGTTATAGTACAGAGATTATAAAACACAGTGATGTCACAGTACAGGGATAATAAACACAGTGATGTCACAGTACAGGGATAATAAACACAGTGATGTCACAGAACAGGGATAATAAACACAGTGATGTCACAGTACAGAGATAATAAACACAGTGATGTCACAGTACAGAGATAATAAACACAGTGATGTCACAGTACAGGGATAATAAACACAGTGATGTCACAGTACAGAGATAATAAACACAGTTATGTCCTCGTACAGGGCTAATAAACACAGTGATGTCACTGTACAGGGATAATAAATCTCAGATCAACACATTGTGCCCCCATCAGACCTCAGATCAGCGTCTTGCGCCCCCATCAGACCTCAGATCAACACAATGTGCCCCCATCAGAGCTCAGGTTAGCGTCTTGTGCCCCCATCAGACCTCAGATCAGCATCTTGTGTCCCCATCAGACCTCAGATCAGCGTCTTGTGCCCCCATCAGACCTCAGATCAACACAATGTGCCCCATCAAAGCTCAGGTCAGCGTCTTGTGCCCCCATCAGAGCTCAGGTCAGCGTCTTGTGCCCCCATCAGAGCTCAGGTCAGCGTCTTGTGCCCCCATCAGCGCTCAGGTCAGCGTCTTGTGCCCCCATCAGACCTCAGGTCAGCGTCTTGTGCCCCATCAGACCTCAGGTCAGCGTCTTGTGCCCCCATCAGACCTCAGGTCAGCGTCTTGTGCCCCATCAGACCTCAGGTCAGCGTCTTGTGCCCCCATCAGACCTCAGGTCAGCGTCTTGTGCCCCCATCAGACCTCAGGTCAGCGTCTTGTGCCCCCATCAGACCAGCGTCTTGTGCCCCCATCAGACCTCAGATTAACACAATGTGCCCCCATGTGCCCCATCAGACCTCAGGTCAGCGTCTTGTGGACCCCCCTCAGATCAACACAATGTGCCCCCATCAGACCTCAGGTCAGCGTCTTGTGCCCCCTCAGACCTCAGATCAGCCCACCCAGCCACTTTAAAAAATCATACTTACCTGTTCTGGCCGCCGCTGTCCTCAGGTTCCCCGCTCCACTCTCTTGCCTGCCGGCGCTCACTATGACCTGACGCTGCGTCGTCATAGCGTCAGGTCATAGTGCGCGCCAGGGAAGAAGGTGGAGCGCGGAACCAGTGAGGACAGCGGCGGCCAGAACAGGTAAGTATGATTTTTTTTTTAAGTGGCTGGGACCTGGGTGGGCTGATCTGAGGGGGGCGCGGGGCCCCTGGCAGCGTGCAGATATTAGAACATGGCAACCGCATCAAAGTGATGCGCACGCCATGTTCTAAGTATCGGACGGCAAGAAAACTCGGTATCGAGCTTCGGTACCACACTAGGTACCGAAACCGTACCGAGTTTTCCATATATCGTGCAACCCTAGTACAGGGCACTGTACAGGAGGCATGGTAAAAGACAAGGGCACAGTACAGGGCAGGGCGGCACGGTACAGGGCAGGGGGGGCACAATACAGGGCCGGGGCGACACGGTACAGAGCAGCACGGTACAGGGCAGGGGGGCACAATACAGGGCAGGGAGGCACGGTACAGGGCAGGGGGTACGGTACAGGGCAGGGAGGCACAATACAGGGCAGGGGGGCACAATACAGGGCAGGGGGGCACAATACAGGGCAGGGGGGCACAATACAGGGCAGGGGGGGGCACAATACAGGGCTGGGGGGCACAATACAGGGCGGGGGGGGGCACAATACAGGGCAGGGGGCACAATAAAAGGCGGGGGGGCACAATACAAGGCAGGGGGGGCACAAACTCACTATTTTCTCTTGCTGCAGCAGGAGGTCGGCTGGCCGGATGGCTGTTCCGGCGGGAGCGAGGTCCGGCTGGATGGCTGTTCTGCCCGGTGGAAGGACAGGCCGGGCAGCCAGTCACATGGGGCTCTGGAGCGGGGGCTTGAAATGATTGGTGGAGAAGCAGCTTCCGCCCTCTGCTTCTCCACCAATCAGATACGACATTACAGCAGCGCAGAGGAGAGGTAGGAGAAAAACCTCTCTCCCCTCTCCTCTTTAGCGCTGCTGCCGCCCGCAAAACGAACCAGGGCCGCGCCGCCTGTGGCGATTGCGGTGCGGCCCTGAGGTATTAAAAAAAAAAAAAATTCTTTATGGTTCTAGGGGTGGTCCAGACCCGCTGGACCCTCCCTGTAGGTGCGCCCCTGGAGCCAGATACCATGCCGTGGAGCCAGGGGTCACAGCTAGTGTTGAGCGAATCAAAGTTGACAAAGTGGAATTGGATCCAAATTTCAGGAAAAATTTGATTAGTCACGAAGCCAAATTTCTTTGCGCTTTGTGATGTCACATGTTCTTATTACTACTGGGGGTTCTATAGAAATGACTTATAGATCCACCTTATTTCTACTAAGAGCATTATTACTACTGAGGGGGCTGTAAAGAGCTTTATCACCACTGTGGGAACAATAGGGGGCTTTATTTCTATTGGGGGCTCTGTGAGGGCATTATTAATACTGGAGGGCTCTTCTACTAATGGAAGCACTCTTGGGGAGCATTAACACTGTTGGGGGCACTGTAGGGGGCAGTATTACTAATGAGGGCATTCTAGAAGGGAATTATTATTGGTGGGAGGAGCACTATTACTATGGGGGGACTATCTGTATGGCACTATTTTTTCTTCAGGATAGTGTTAGGGAGCACAGTAAACAGCAGGATAACACTATTGGGAATCCAGGTTGGGGGATGACGATAGAAAATTGAGGAAGCTAAGATGTCTGTGTGTCAAACTCTGCAGAGAAGAGACACGGCTGAAAGAGGTTGTTCGGACCAAATGGAGATGATTACGTAGAAGATCTACATGACATGTCACCTGAGAGGCACTGGATGTGAGCGGTGTGTGCCGCTGTATAGCAAGTACAGTAAAATGCGATGTGCGAGGGGAGGGTCCAACTTAGAGAACTGAGCCATATTCACTGGGGCTTGGGCCCTGGATCTTTTGAGATCCTACCAACACCACTGTGTTACAGTACAGTATATTCGATAGACAGGTACCAGGGCCTTCTAAGGGAATGGGCAGTCGCAAAAATGTTTCTGGAGCAGGCAGAAGTAGCAGCAGAAGAAGGGGGAAGAAACATAGGGGGGACATAGTTACACCAAAGAGAACTCGCCTTTCAACACAAAATGTTGAGAGACTAACATTTGTAATGATGAATCAAGCATGGATCAGCCAGGATTTCCACAAGCCAGTGCCTGATGCCTCAGACTAGATCATTTTGGGTGCCATAGCAAAAGATTATCAAAAAAAGACCCATTTCTTGTGGCCACACTGCTTCACCCAGTATTCTGATGCTGCCACTCGCCTGATGCCACACACCTGCTGCCTCTGCTGCCATCTTCTCCTACTGCCACTATTTTGTGCTGTCACTGCCACTGCTGTTACCCCCCACCTCCCCACTCTGTGACTGGACCACTATTTTGATTCCTCATGTGGTTGCCACCCTCCCCACTCTGTGACTGGACCACTATATTGACTCCTCATGTGGTTGCCGCCCTCCCCACTCTGTCACTGGGCCACTATGTTGACTCCTCATGCAATTGTCACCCTCCCCAGTCTGTAACTGGACCACTGTTTTGACTCCTCATGCTGTTGCTACCTCACCACTCTGTGACTGGGCCACAATGTTGATTCCTCATGCTGTTATCATCCTCACCACTATGTTACTGGGCCACTATGTTGACTCCTCATGTGGTTTCCACCCTCCCCACTCTGTGACTGGACCATTGTGTTGACTCCTCATGCAATTGCTTCCCCACTCTGTGACTGACCACTATGTTGACCCCTTATGCGGTTGCCACCTCACCACCCTGTGACTGGTTCATTATATTGACTCCTTATGCAGTTGCCACCCTCCCTACTCTGTGACTGGGCAACTATGTTGACTCCTCATGCAGTTACCACCCTCCCCACTATGTGACTGGGCCACTAGTGTCCCTGTTTGGCCTTGTTGATATCACCATTTATTTATTTTTTACTTTTCTTCTGATCTGTCAGAAGGAAGGTAAAATGAAAAATACAACGGATCCACTCTTTGGAGAATCTGTAAGGCCTCTATCACACGGTCCCTATTTTTTATCAGGATATGCTCATGATTTGGAGGCCAAAAGCAAGAGTGGGTACAAAACACAGAAGACTTTTTGAAAATTTTCCAATCACGTGTCATGTCTGTTTTGGATCCACTCCTGTTTTTTTTTTGGCAGCAATCAATTACTGACCAAATGCTGACCATGAAAAGGTGTATATATTTAAAAGTCAGGATCCCTTTTTTTGGGGTTGTTCTTGTGACGGATCAGAAGAAAGAAAAAAATAAACAGTGACGTCAACACAAACTTACTGCTGACCCCTCTCTGTCATGGGGCCACTAATTGTATCAGTGTGTAACAGAACAGGTTCAGTAGAAATCTATGTGGAATCAGTAGACGGTGTAAAAGGAGTGCGCTCTTTCACTCTATAGTACAATCTTGAGCCACAGCACAGTTAAATTCTTCATACCTGATCCTAACCTTGACCTGTAAGGCTAAGTTCACACTTCAGTTATTTGGTCAGTTTTGGTGCCGTAACTGACCAAATAAGTGAAGTGTCAACTGATTCTAAGAGTCACGCCTGTCAACTGTCTGTCATACTGATGTACAGTAACTGTTTCACTACCACAGTGGACTATCTATGTATGTTTCTGCAATGCACAGTAATGTACAACGATGTACAGGCTCCCTCCAGCCAGGAAATAATCGATTTTTAACTCACTTCGGATTCACTAATTCGGGAAGTGTCTGAATCGAATTTTTGAAAAGTTTGCTCATCTCTAGTCACAGAATTCCTCCTGCTCCTCCTCCTTGCAGCCCCAAAGAAGGCCTTCAGTGGAGTCCTCCCAGTCTTCACTGCCCCTTCCTAGAGGGGCACCTTCCTTTTTCCTAAGAAGTGGCAAGAAAACCTCACCACACCCTATGGTAGATAGTCAAGACAGTTTCCCTGTTGACGACTTGTGTGAGAGCAGTCAGCATTTGTACTACCCTGAGGATGAGGTGGAGGAGGAGGCTGCAAGCCCCAGGCATCTGGCAGTTTTTCTCCACGCTACAAGAAGACAAGGGCATTACCTGTGCAGGAGCAAAATATAACATGGGCAGGAAAACACAAATGTAGGCACGACAGCTGTATTAAACCACATGAAATGGCATCACTCCATCCAGTGGGCAAACAGAGCTGGCACTGCAGCAGGAGTTCCCTTCTTCTCCCAGTCCCCCTTGTGCCAGCCAGGCAGCATCCTCGAGCAGTGCGGTGTTTTTCACATCGTCATCATCCCTTTCCGCTTGTCCCACTCAGGCTCCTTGTTCTCTGCTCCATCATCAGCCATCCATAATGGAATGTGTGACCAGGAAACAACTCTATGCACCCAGTAACCTGACAAAAAGCAAGCTTAATTCTCACCCGGCCTAGTTGCTGATGGTGCAGTTGCTGCTGTACCATTTAGTTGAGTCTGCAGCCTTTAGGGAGCTAATGGTGTGTTCTCAGCACAATGTGGGCCGCTCCCTGTGATTCTCGCTGTGCAGCCAGGTTCATGTCAAGGACACCTGGAGCAGCTTTTATTTTTTTCGGACAAGGAAGAAAAGGTCCTTTGACCCCCTTCATGATTGTGTCAGCCTGGCTCTCGCACCAAGCAAATATCCGCCTCCTCCCCCATGGGCACGTTCCCATCCACAACAGCAGCTGGGCATAGGGTTGCTCTCACTGCCCCTCCTTCCTATCACATGTACCAGTTCACGTGTTGCCATACCATGTTAGAGCTGATCGGCCTGGCCTGGATCGGAGAGTTGCCACACCAGCGAGCAGTTGTTCAAATACATCAAGCAGCAGACATCCCACCGGCTGTCACCCCATGGACTCCAACTGGGCAAGGTGGTCAGTGACAATGGACGCAACATCCTGGTCGCCCTGAACATGGGCTAAATAACACATGCTCCCTGCATGGCTCATGGCATCAACCAAGTGCAGTGCTTTCTAAACAAGTACACTGGTTGCGCAAGGTGCTGGTAAAGTCCTGGAGACTGTCCAAGCACTTCAGCCACTCTTACATGGCGAGGAACACTCTCCTGGGCTTGCAGTGACAGAATGGCCTGCTGCTACACTGCTTAATCCATGACATGCCAACTCTCTGGAATTCAACATCGCACATGCTCAAGTGTCTGTATGAGAAGTCGAAAGCCGTAAATGATTTTGTCACCAGACAACCTCAGCAGCACGGAGTATAAGTTACTTCGAAGGCAGGCAGTGGCAGCTCAACCGAGACGCCTGTTGGGTGCCTGAAGCTCTTCGTAGAGGCCACAAAGTTTGTCAGCAGGGACAACTGTGGCATCATCCCTCTGATATTTATTTTAGAACAGCTCATTTAGCTCATGCATCAGGGGACCAGGGCAAAAGAAGAGCAGCAGTGATGTTGACATCAAGCAGTCTGATGATTACTAAATATCCATGGTTTTACACCCTCCCTACTAAGGCAAAATGGGGGAATGCTTTCCTCTGGCAGACAGGGAGGAAAAGTTTCATTACTATCAGGAAACATTATGTACTCAGCTTGCCACAGCTTACGGCGAACAGACACCTGCTGCCAGGGTGTCGGAAAGGAAAGCCCCTCCTCCGCCCCCCACAGAGTCAACCCCCCTCCTGCCACCATGTAAACAGAAGCCTCATGTAAAAGTAGCTGCAAAAAAATCATAAAAAATAAACGAAAAGTGATAACACGTTTTCCTAAAAATTATGAAGCTAGAGGGGTTATATACCAACTTTCAGGGCAATTGGAACAACTTTGGTTTGGCCCAAACTGAACTTTTTAAAAAATGTTAAAACTGGACCCGAAACAAATCTCAACTAGTTTGCTCATCTCTACTGCAAACTTTGCAACCCTAGATGACACCCAAGAAGACTGTAGGTTGTAATTGCTGTTGAAGGTGCTTCAACTAAGTCCTGAGTAAAGGGTATGAATGAAGATTTACGTCAATGCAAAATTTTAGTTTTTCCTTTTCAATAAATTAGCAAAGGTTTTGAATATTTTGTTTTTACCTTGTCATGATGGGTTATTGAGTCCAGAATGATGGGGAAAAACTTAACGTTTTTAATTTTAGCAAAAGGCTATAGAATATCAAAATATCTGAAAAAAGGGAAAGGGTTTGAAGAATTTCCTAATGCATTTTGATGTTAAGAACAAGGATCCCGAGACCCTTCACCCATCTAATGAGATGGCCGCTGGTCACCAAATGCAAATGAAAAATAAATGAAGAGGTGGCCAGATACCATATGCAGCTCTCTATTCACTACTATGAATTTAACAAACAGCCGAGCAAACATCCAGGCTATACTTTTTACTATTTTTCTTTTTTTTTTACCGTGGTAGGCGGCATTCTTGACATGTTCAAGGTAGTACATTGTTTACAAAAGCTGTTTTTGCATCATCTCATAGGATTATGATATGTCAGCGATTTAATGTTTGCGTTGCTCTCTACCAAAGTATCACGAACTACAGCTGTGTGAAGGGGCTGCAAACAAGTGATAATTGTTTACTGAGTTGAACATTTTTCAAAGAAAGGAAACAGAAAAGGGATTTGGTTTTCTGAAAACTTTGTTCTACAAGATGGAATGAGCTGACTAACTGAAACCTAGCAGCTGCCTAGTCATTTGAGAGCCAAATACTCAGAACCGCGTTGGATGACAGTTTGTTTCTGCATCATGACTTCATCATCCAACTGAATTATGCAAATTGTATATTAAAGAAACACTCCATGCAAAACTGATACACTGTAATATGTAACGGTGGAATGATGAACAGACACTGTACTAGGAAACATTAAGTTGAACTTCACTAGTAGTTCAAGTCCTGTCTTTCGCAGAAGAGAACAAGCTATACTGGTAGAGCTGTGACACATTGCTGCACAATAACCAGTCAATGAAAAACAATACAGTCTAGAAAAAGTAATACAAAATCGTCTGGTATAACTTGAACATGGCGAGAGTGTCACACAGGAATGTGATATAATCACTTTTCACAATGTCTCCTGGTACTTGATGTAAAGTTTAGGGAGTATGACAGTGATAGAATAGCTGGAACAAAGGTTTGATGCTTTTCACCCAAATAGTGCTTGACAAGCCAACTGTTGCTACTCTGGAGGCAGGTTGACCTATCTGCTAGGCAGTAAGAGCATAGCTCTGACTTCAGTAGCTCACTCTAGTACAAACATGGCTGTGCCACTCTCATCCATCCTCCTTCACACTAAATAACCTCTACCTCTCATCCTCTCAACCCCAAGCAGATGCATCATGCCTCTCAGCCTTGCTCCGCTCCATTCTCTTCCACTCCCTTACCATCGGGGCAGGGTATTTTTTGGGCAAATTATCTAAAACCACAGATAGCCAACAGAAAAGTTGAAAAGCTATGCTGATAATAGTGCCACATACATGATCATAACACCCAACAAACGAGTGGTAGCATGTAAACATGGCCTTACACATTTCCTTATTAGTCATTTAGTTATTAGTCATTTAGTTTAGTATAAAAATTTCCTTCCATATGGCTATGTAATTTAACATGAATTCAAAAGATTTGAGAATGAATAAACCTACACAGGCTAAGTGAATAAATATATTTACTAAGTGTGATTAAATATATGATAACACAAACAAATCAAACATCACTAGCCTAAATATGGGATAGGGATCAGGTCGATCATACTATAACACATGGCTGTCTACCTCGTTATAACACATGACAGACACCCCAGGGTGTACAAGAGATAGGGCAAATCAATACTTACATCTTAGCTAGGATGAAGTAATTGTTAATGCAGAACACAGTTATTCCCACCAGCCCCTCTTCCAGAGTGCATCACGCATGTCTTGAGACCACTCAGGAATGTGGTCCTATCAGCACAATGGGGGATGAGTACTACATTTAAAAGGCCAATCATTACACAGAATGCTAATAATAAAAAAAAGGAATAGAATTAAAGGATAGAACTTCAGTACTTAAAAAAATGCCCTTACAATACAGGCCAGGATATAGCATTTTTCTTATTTCATTAGAAACCAATTTGTCCTTAGTTTTGTTTCTTAGATCCTATCTCAACTTCTGATATGTTCTGTACAGCAGGGTGGAAATACTATTGGTATGATCAGTGCAGCTCACAGGAGGCTTTTAGACATGGTGGTCCAATAACATAATAAAAAAGGGCATAAAGGTTCCCTTGACACAAATTTACTGATAGGCTCTGATCCTTTAGATGAATTGACTGGAGAGTCATTGTAATGAAATATATGATGGACCACTCACAATGGATAAATTTGCTGGTAAAGAACAAGGGACACACATACCACTGTTGCACAGAGGCCCTCTATTGTCTATGTGCACCCATGCCATATCATATATCGCAAGAGTGACAATCCAGGCTGCAAACCATTACAGAGGGAGCGGACTCCCTCTGTGTCCCAATGGCACCCCGCAATCTTACTGTAGGCAAAGCAAAGGCTCTAGGCCTGCCTGCAGAGTTTCTTAGCGGGCCATGCCTCGATTTCAGAAGTGATCAAAAGATCGCCTATTATAGTGCCCTTGTAGGACTATTAAATAGTTTAAAAATTAAATAAAAAAATTCAGAGTAAGAGATATATATATATATATATATATATATATATATATATAAATATATAAAATCATGTAATTATCCTGTATGGGATAAAAAAAGGGTATAAAATGCAATCAAAACTTTTGCTTACTAGGTTAGCTATAAGGTTTACTAGATACCGGCACAAAGTGATCGTGAAAATACCAGTCACACAGTTAGAAAAACAGTTAACCCTTTGTGACAGAATGGCTCAATATTTTTAATAAAGGCCAATTAAAAATATGATTTTAGCCAAAAATGAGTAAAATGCAATCATAAACAAAAATTGCCTTTAAAGGTGTGTATAGCATTTAAGTAATGGAGAACCCCCTTTATGAATTATCCTTAATACAACGGATATCCCAAGTGGACAACCTCCTCAAATAAAGGGAGCAAAAATGAGAAGATTTCTGCTAGTTTGGTTTCTCAAAATCCCAACAATCACCTGTTATTCTCATGAGAAGTGGTCTGACATGACTCTACTTGGCTAATGTAATATTACACTGACCTCACCTATTCACATTAATGGATGATCATCCAATAAGCTTGCACTAAGTCTTCTAGTTAATTGAGGGGAGTTCTGAGGGGGAGCCCTTGAAGGACTTATGGATGTTCTTTAGCTGGGAAAAAAACCTTAAAGGGTATTCCCATCTCACAAATGTAGTTTGTATAGTTAAAAAAAAAAAAATGAAGAAGTGGCGGCAGCACAATAAATAGAATGTGGGTGCAAGTCCTCACAAAGAGCTCCCGGCTTGAGACTCTATCCAGACAAAAATTCAAAGAATTGAGGCAGCACTCCAAGCTTGGTGCAAAAATGAATGGTGGATTTATTCCATGTGCAACGTTTCGGCTCACACACTGGAGCCTTTGTCAAGCAGTGAATAGACATACAATGTGACCTTATATAGGACCAGCCTATTTAGAATACATAATTATCTCATTTGCATATAATAAAAAATTTGTATATAACATAGTATTCATGAGAAAATTCATAGTGCAAACAATATCCATGCGTATAGTGACCATGATTACATAGATTATTACAATACATGATTCGTATAATATAAATACATAGCGTAAAAGTGCTGTAATGTGCTGATGACCAACCTATTGACACCTGTGGGTGGGCGTGTTTTTAAAAATTATTATAATATAGTTGAAACTTAACACTCACATCAGTGACTCCATTGGTGGTTCAGCGGGACCCGTCGCGTCCTCATACACAGACTGCGCATGCTCGGCAGCATCAGAACGCGTCGCAGCAACCCAGCCACCGAGCGCTTCCCCTCCATGGAACGCACGCACCCCGCGTGCGCCCCACAGACCGGAAGTGACGCTCAGTAACCAGGAAATGCCAACGGGCGTCTCGGCAACCAGCAAAACGCAATCTTATGTTTAAGGTCACGATTTATACAAAAAGCAATATGTAGATAAGGCATAAGAGGGGTGTTCAATGGGCAAAATCCCATTATTGAATAAATATTAGAATATTTATACATATTGGGGGCAAGTACTTCTGTGATCCAAGAGAACATAGTATAATATACGGTCAGGATGGGAACAATATTCTTGTAACCCTTCCATGGCCGTGTATAGAAGGAACGGGTCACAAGTGTACCACCCATGATCTATGGGAAGCACACAGTCACCTATTATGGCCAATGGGGAGAATCCCGTGCTTGAACACCCCACAAAGGTCCAACATCTATTCCTGTAATCAACATATAGCTTATAGATATTGTAACTATGCCCCCATATAGGAAAAATAGATTAGTATAAAATATTAAAGAGCAACCCTAAATGCCACAAACATATTATAGTATACAGTAAAATAAAGCTGTAAAGTTGAAATATGGGTCCAGAAGATGAGCCACCATATGGTCAATGACTGAATCTTGACAAAAAGAATGATCTACAAAGTAAAAGAAAAAATATATTAAACAAATTCAAGAGAAAAGTAGTATGTCTAGTCCCAAACACTGTAAACAAGCAAGGATAAGGAAAAATTCCCCTCAGGTGGCAGGCCAGGCATAGTCATCAGTCCATCACATTCCATCTGAACTCTACATTTAGCCCATTGGGCCTCAATGTCTGTAAATGATAAATCCACCAAAGTTCTTTTCTTTTTAATAATAATTCCCTATCCCCACCTCGCCGAGGTGGTGGGACAAAATCTACAACCATGAATCTGAGATCACGTTCCTTATGGCCCATTTCTGTGAAATGTTTGGAAATAGGCAGGTCCTTTCTTTTCTTACGGATTGTATACCTATGTTGGTTAATTCTATTTTTAAGCTCCCAGGTTGTTTCACCAACATAAAGCAGCCTGCAGCCTAGTTTGTATAGTTAGATATAGCCATACCAATATTATTACTACTAGAATGTATTTTATATAAAATGTACCGTTTAGAAGATTTACCTACCTGTATAGGCATTGTCCCATACACATCAGTCAGGCCGTTGACCCTAGTTACGGCCACCGAGGCCATGTAGTAGTGGTGGCCAGCTTGCTCTTGTTCAAAGCCGCTCTGAGGTAACTGCTGTATTGTGAACGCACATTGCATGAGCATGCGGAGACACATCTTAGGGTTGTAGCATTTTTGTTTGCACTTCCAAAATGCAGAGAAATGTATCCTGTTCCAAGATCAATTCATCTCTATAGAGCAGGATACATTTATAAAGTCTGCGTTTGGATGGATCCTGACCAATGCATTTTGGACTGGTAGTGTTCAAAACGCAGATGTGAAAGTACCCTAAGATGTGTCTGCGCATGCAATGTGCGTTCACAATACAGCAGTTACCTCAGAGCGGGTTTGAACAAGAGCAAGCCGGCCACCACTACTACATGACCGCGATGGCCATAACTAAGGGCAACGGCCTGACTGATGTGTGTGGGACAATGCCTATACAAATAGGCAAATCTTCTAAACAGTACATTTTATATAAATACATTCTATTTGTAAAATTATTGGTATGGCTATATCTAACTATACAAACTACATTTGTGAGATGGGAATACCCCTTTAATTACTAACAATAATAACAAGAAGAATAGTAAAAATAAGATTAATCATCATTATTAACCAATTAAACATAAATTGAAAATTTGCTTTGTAAGATTGTAAAGTCATTGCAAAGTAATGTACTCTCACAAAGAAAACGCTTTAGGCGGTGGGTGTATATTCTCTCTGATCTTATTACCTCAGTAGTTAGCAAGCAGAGCTGTGAAACTATTTAACATTCACATGATCTCATCATGGTATGGAAAGTTATCTATGGGTGTATTGTTTCTATGGAGAATACTGTTGTCACTTATTTAAAATTACTATATTTATATTCACTGTCTCTCTCTCTCTATATATATATATATAGATATAGGGTCACAAATCTCAAAAGAAGGACCTTAAAATCAATTGCAAGCAGAAAACTACTGCTAATACAGAATCTAAGATGTGTTTTATACTTTACTATGGAAGCAGGGGGACTAACTAAGCCTGATGGGCATCTGCCTATGCCAGGGATCAGCAACTTCTGGCACTCCCTCTGTGGTGAAACTACAACTCCCAGCATGCACACTTGCTTGGCTGTTCTTGTAACTCCCATAGAAGTGAATGTAGCATGCTGGGAGTTGTAGTTTCACCACAGCTGAAGTGCCGAAGGTTGCTGATCCCTGGCCTATACAAAAATGATATTTCTATTTGTAACCTGATCACATCAATTTGACGCTGCATTGATGCTGTATTTCAGCAAAAGAAGCCCTGACCAAGTATTGATACTGTACGTACATACTTTTCAGTAGACCAACATTTCTACATTAAAAATGATTTTTAGTTGGTCTTTTTTAATATTCACAGAAAACAAATAATAATGCACTAACACAATGGATGCAAACATTATATATCGACTATATATACTGATATCGACTATATACATTCTGATATAATAAAATCTGAGACTCTTAGCCAATCTTAGCGAGGGTAGGTGTGCACAGATGTGTTTTGATCAAAATATATTGGCTAGGGGGCCGTGTTGTTCCGAATCTGCAAAAACATGAATACCGGCAATTTGCAGAACACACATGGCCAGCACCCCATACAAAATGCCTATTCAAGAATAAGACATCCGCATATTTATTTATCATATAATGCAGGATGTTTTTATCTTTTTTCTTATATAATATTCTAATTTTCTAAGATACTAACTTTTAGGTTATCATTAGCTGTAATAATCATCAACATTTAAAGGGAGTCTTTCACCTGTTTTTCACCTATATAACTAAGAGCACTGCCCCACAGAAGATTGCAGATACATCCCAGACATACCTGTGTGCACTGTGTGTCTGTATTCCATGTCCAGGAAAAGCACTTTTATTCTGCTAGAAAACAGCTCCCAAGTGTCCAGCTTTGCTGCTGGAAGTGCCCAAAGCAAACCAGACTGAAGAGGGGAGGGCTGCTTTAGCTGCTCATATCTTGGGATTGGTAGTAGATAGAAAAACGAGCTTCTTTGAAAGCTGACATTCCAAGCTTTCAAATGATACCAAAATGATAGCATTATAGCCAGTATATCAAAAGATATAGCTGTTAGAAATTGAGTCGGGAAAGAAAGCTGTTTTTAGTTTCACCTTCAGCTGGGCACTTGGGACCTGTTTTTTCTGAACATGGAATATAGACACACACAGTGCACACAGGTATGTTTGGGATGTGTCTGCAATCTTCTGTGGGGCAGTGCTGTTGGTTATATAGGTGAAAAACAGGTGAAAGACTCCCTTTAAAGAAATAAAGGTCTGAAATAGACCCCTCTGTGTGTAATAAATCTATATATGAGTTTCACTTTTTGAATTAAATTAATGACATAAATTATATATTTCTATGATATTCTTATTTATTGAAATGTACCTGTAAATTATGCCAGAAAACTAATGTGAATTGTAGCTAAAACCTAGGCCAACGTCTACCTGCCATAGATTAGAGTTCTAATACACAGACAGCCAGAGATGTGCCTGTCCTGTGCAAGAATGCCACATCACCACTGAGGTCACTGATCTGCTGGCACCAGCCACCTGCATGTTGACGGCACTTAAGACTTCTGGTCCAGGGGGATCAGAAGAGGCACAACTCCCAGCTCAAGGCTGGCATGGGAATGGTTTGAACAGGTGATTTCTTGATTTTTTACTTTGTTCTCCGATGGACATTAGTTTGCAGTCTCGAACAACCCTTTTAAAGGCATTATCTGGTAAAGATAATAACTTATCCTCAGGATACGTCATTATTATCACATCAGTGAGGGTCCAAGTCCCTGTATGCCTGCCAATTAGCTGTGACAGGGGTCCACTGCGGTCACTGGAGCCCTGGTGAGAGATGCATGTTCCTGTCTGCTTTCCAAGAACATTGCTATACATTGTATAGTGGCAGTGCTTGGTATTGCAGCTCAGCCCCACCGACTTGAATAGGGCTGAACTACAGCTAGGCCATGTGACCAATCTACAGTGATGTCACTGGCCTAGTAAGAGGCTGCAGAGCTCAAGGCCTCTTCTAACAGCTGATTGGTTGGGGTCCTGGGTGTTGCACCCCTGATCTGATACTTACGACCTATCCTGAGGATAAGCCATAAATATCTTTTCCTGGATAACCCCGTTACGGTCAGTCAAACTCAAGTTTTAGCTGTTTTGAAAGTGTTACAAAATATGAGAACACCTACTGTATATGTACAGTTTTGGTTTGTGGTGTTATAGTGCTGTTTTGGGGGTCAGTGTGCTTACACTGGTCTAAATTCTATTTGAATATATATATATTGTATATATATATATATATATATATATATACACATATACACAGTATATATAATTATTACATATAACTCCATACAGACCAGCAATGCCAAATGAATGTGATTCTTTAGAATATTTATATATTTATTCCTAGTTTGATTTTCCAGCCTGAACCAATCTGGATAACCAATTTCCTCCACTTTCATAATACATGGGGACTATTACCTTAAAAACAACCTGCTCACATTCCAGAATGTTTTTCTTGGAATTGTTGATATAATGGAAAGTTAATGTCTGGTTTACTCATTGCTTTTCGACCTTGTAAAAAAGTTGAAATGCAGCAAGTCCTTTTAGCTTGCTGTGGGTAATGCCCCACAGACACATCTATCTAAATCTGTTGAGCTTTCCAAAGATTGCTGGCAGTTTTATCACCTTGTATGATTGATATACAAGTACCTGGTATACAGTGTGATATTCACCTCTGTAAAAAATGCCACAATTTTTCAGCTACCGAGTTAAAAAAATGACATGACTTCCGGGTAACTTTTGTAATTTCCTTGGAGTGTGAAGCAGAATAAATTGCACTAGTCATTGGTCCATAATGTAGCCAAGTCCACATGTGAGATGTATTAGGATTGTGGCCTCATATTGCACATTGAGAGTCATCTACCATTGTGCCAGTGCTTGATTTTCATTCTTTACCAAATACCCAATCATTTGTTTTATGCTGCCACAATTGATATATCTGTACTAGACATGAGTAAATCGATTCTAACAAATTGATTTGTCTCATTACTAGGAGCTCTTCACTCTTGGGAGGTTTTCCATACAGATGAAAAAGCGCTCACAGATCTAACAAAAAGTCAGATGTACCCCAACATGGCAACAGTAAAAACTTAAAGAGGTTTTCCAGGCTCTTGATATTGATGACTTATCTTCAGGATAGGTCATTAATATCTGATCTTGAAGGTCTGACACCCCAAACCCCTACTCATCAGCCTTCCCTGCAGCCTCTGGCACTGGAACTCCTAACTCTTGAATGGAGCAGGAAGCAGACAGCTCCATTCAAAGTGTAGTGGCTGTGATGGGTTACTGCAGCTCACCTCACATTTATAGAGGTAGACTAGTTTCTGGCTAGATGTCACGATGTGTATGTACAAGATGACTATATGGCAATTACTAATATGGCCTTGTTGATATTCTGTGCCATTTGCTATATTTCATAAGCCATGCCCCTTTGTTGAGCAAATATTCTGTGCTGTCCACACAGAGGTCCTGTCCATAAGATGGCCACAGATGGAGGATCATGTGACCAGGCCAATCACCTCCATGTGATATCTCATGCATTCAAACACGCTGCATTCAACAGTACACATGCAGATGGAAGGTGTGATGTATTTAAACAGAAGTGACATCACATGGAGGTGCCTGGTCTTTCTATGGATCTCTGTTTGGCCAGGACAGAAGACTTGGAAAACAAGGGGGCATACTTATGAAATATAGAAAATGGTGCAGAATTTCAACAAAGGCTATATTAGTAAGTGTCATATAATCATTTCACATACTCATTAGTCAACAGTAACCAGAAAATGGCCAACCCCTGAGCTCTAGTACCCCAACATGGCCACTACAATTTGAATGGAGCTGTACTTTTGTTTTTTGCCCTCATATGTATTGTTTTTTTGTCTGCTGTAAGACCTTATATAGACAAGGGAGACAGTGTGCCTTTCCAAATCATGTCCAATCAACTGAATTTACAACTGGCGGACTCCAATCAAGGTGTGAAAACATCTCAAAGATGATCAAGAGAAATGTGTCATGTTTATCATTATCGGATATTGAGTGCAGATTTATGGGGAAAATGTGACTTTTTTGTGTGCAATGCCGCAACATAACAAAATGTGAAAAAAGTGAAAGGACCTAAAGACTTTCTGAATGCATTGTAAATTAACCAAAAATATCTGCCTAGATTTTGAACCTAGAATATTAGGCTTGGTAGCATTTGAAAGCTATGGTTATCGGTTTTAATATGAGAGACAAGAGTCCTTGTCCTTATACTGTAGCCATGACATGGACTCTATGATATGGTGGGCTCTGGATAATGTCAATGCCATGTGTAGCAGGTGCTGTGTAAAGAGGATCTGTCAGCTCTCCTGACATATCAGTTTTAGTAAATACATCTTTTCTCCATTATATAACAATGCTGTTGTAATGCGTTTTCTTTTAGCTCTATGTTTTACATTTCTTCTTTTATTCCTACTGAGAATTCTGTTATTGCTACTGGGAATAAATTGGCAACTGGGTGTTATCTTCTCCCTTACACCTTGTTGGGGCTGTGTAGGGACTAATCTCCAACTGGTAACACCCAGGTATCAGGTAACTCATTTGTAAATATATTCATAAATTTCTAGAAGGAATAAGAGAGGAATTACACAATTCCGGTATCTAAAAAAGGTAATCCAGAACTGTTAAATTATGAATAATGAAATAGTCATGTCAGGAGAACTGAATATCAATCTTTAACTAGTAGCTACTGTCCTTACTCTGGAGCACCTCCGAATGGGTCTTTGCCCTTAGTCACTCAACATGAATTTGTAGGGATAATTAGCAGTATTGTTACCATTGTTGTTTTAAAACAGAAACCACACCTAAAGGGGTTCTCCGAGAATAAAAAAAAAAAACACAGCAGCAAAAAAACCTAAAAGATGTCTTGAGAAGAAACTGAGGCTCATGGGGTATAGTGTGTACAGTAAGTGCTCACGATTCCTAAAGTCACCAGTCGTTCTTTTTCCCACCTGGTCCTGTGTATGGGTTGGAAATTCCCAAAACCTAAAGTCATTGTCTAGTGCATTATATAGTTGATAAATTGTCTTTTGAGTAAAAGCTAAAAAATGAATGATGTAATAAAAAAAAGAAATGTTCAAATTAATAAAGATACAAGGTCAAAGAAAACGTCTGAACATGTCTTTGCAAATCCATCACGCCACCTTCCCCTCCAGCAAAAACCGCTTCCAGCCTTCACTTTATTTAAATCTCATCACTCATTTCAATAACATGTCTATAAATGCATAGTGAGAAAAAAGTGTAAGCATATTCGTTTTATCCTTCTCAGTCACGACCAGGAACCAGTACTGTTACCGTAATTTTCCTGGAATGGTTTCGGGTCAAACCAGGAACAGGTCTCTGCAAAAAATGATTATTATATATATTTTTTACATTTCTTTGCTTCAAGGCCTGTTCACGCGGTTATTTATGTACATAAGCTTTCAAAACATTATGGGTCTTCATTTTGCTGCAGACAATTATTTATATTAAACCATCGACATTGGCAACAGCCAAATCTAAAACTGTCATAGTTTGCCTTTCCTTCGCTATAATATAAAACGGCGTATTAATATAATACAAACTATGATTGTACAAGAATAAAAGCGAGGAATTGTTCTTAAACTATTTAAATCTGTGACGGCAAAATGGTTCAGTCTCCTTCCTCACATATGTCCATAATCTGTATGTAAAATAAACATACAATTCCTCTGGATATTACCTCATTTTGCTCTTGCAGAAAAGCAGCTGAAATTGGTTTTGATCTGTCCATATGTCTACTTTTCCCAAAAATTTAATCTAAGCACAAAATGTGTCCATGTAGAACGTAGTGAAATATTTTGTCACATTATCAACACTCTGGGAATTGTTTGATATGTTGTAAATTAAACAATCATAGGCTTTTGTTATTCTAGCAAATTGACAGTAAATGTGAATATATTATACATCATATTTGGGTAAATGCATATGTAACCAAAGAACTGAAATCCCTAAAGTCATTGGAGCCATTCTAGGGAGTAACTTTATCCCTGTTAGAGAAATGGCAGTACTTCATTTTTTTAACCTTCTGCAAAAATCATCAGTCTGGGATGTATACATATACACAGAATTACACAGTGAATCGATAGTCTGGCAGCTTGGTACCATATAACTGTAAATAATAGTTATTTAGGATTTTCTAGTCTTAATTTAAAGGGGTTGTGCAGTGCTCAGCATAGGTCATCAATATATGAGATAGGCGGGGGTTTGACTCTCAGCACTCTCGCCAATCACATGGTAATGGTGCTCGTCCGTCCGCCGATTCCTCTTTAAATAGCTGATCATGGGGGTGCCAAAAGTCAGGTCTTCACCGATCTGATATTGATGACCTATCCTGAGCACATTGATAATGTAGCACTGCACAATCCCTTTGATTAAATACATATTTGTTTCTAGTGTGCATGTCAGCTCTCCTGACGACTGTTTTAGTAAATGTATTCTTCATGATATAACAATTCAGGAGCATCTTTTCTTAAAACTATGTACTATTGTACCCTTTCCTTTGTTATTTCTACTAGAAATGTATGAATTAAATGACAACTGGGTGTTACAAGTTGGGGAGGGGGGTTCCTACACATTTACACACTGTTCTGTTAGTGATGGGGGAGTGGTAACACCTAGTTGTCAACACATTTAAAACTTTCTAGGATGAATAATAGAGGTCTGTATGCGGTGTATGGCCATCAACGTCCTCCAGCCTTACTCGAGTCACATTGTACATACAATTCTCTTATCAAAGCCATGATCAAGGTGCAGGAAGGACTAAAACATTTGCCAAAATGAGATCCCGGATGGATAAATAAAGAATTATACAATAATTACAGAATATTTTGAGTGCTGTGGTTATTGTGATTGGAATAATAGAGCAATGGCAAAACACAGAAAACATGCTCCAGAATTATTCATGTTAGCATCCATGGTGGTCTAGGGTGGTAGAGTTGGAAAGGGCTGAATGTCACTACCCCTGCTCATCTAAGACAGTGGCTAATGATTATGGATTAAATAGTTGATGCCAAATGGTTGATCTTCTATATAGACTCCAATCATGTCCTGCTAGAAGCTGAATGAGGTTTAGTTTTGTATGTTGACTTCTGGGCTAATTGTACACATTAGTACAGGAGACAGGACTGCGTTATTGTGATTTACCATTTGCAGATCGAGCAGGCAGATACTGAAGATTTCTTCCCTTCCTCTTTTACTGGAGCTAACAGCAGAGCGGAATGTCTACAAACATTCAAGTTGCCAGTAGGGATGAGTGAACCCGTGGATGCTTAGGTTCACCGGGTTGGGCTGAACTTCAGGTCAAAGTTCGGGTTCGGGACCGGAACTTGACAGGAAATTGACCCCTTACTCAGACCCAATTGAAGTCAATTGGGACCCAAACATCACTTTATTATTTTCCGTTATAACGTGGTTATAGCAGCCAGAAAGTAATAATATTCTTGAGACAGAATGCAAAAGAATATGCCAATTTAGGGGTTTAAAAAAACCTCACCTAAACCACTTGATAAAAAAATTTTTTTGCTCATAAATCGTTATACTCTTTTGCATTCTGTCTTAAAGGGTTATTTCCATTATAGACAATGGGGGCATATCACTAGGATATGCCCCCATTGTCTGATAGGTGAGGGTCCCACTGCTGGAATCCGCACCTATATCGAGAACGGAGCGGGGAGCGCTGTGCCTGGAGGACCCCGGGTTTCCCAGGGTCCTGTCACCACTAGGCGCAGCTCCCCGCTGCTCCCAGAAAAATTAATGGGAGCGCACCGCGCATCCGCAGCTACCGCTCCCATTCATTTCTATGGAGCCGACAGAAGTAGCCAAGCCAATGCTTGGCTATTTTCGGTGGCCCCATAGAAATGAATGGAGGACAGCTGTGCATGCGCATTGCGCCCTCCGTTCATTTCCCTGCTCCATTCTGGATATAGGTGCGGGTCCCAGAGGTGGGACCCGCAACTATCAGACAATGGGGCATATCCTAGAGATATGTGTCCATTGTCTAGGATGGGAATAACATTTAAGAATGCTATTATTTTCCGCAATAACCATTTTATGACAGATAATAATAAAATGACCCGAACACTGAACCTGAACCTGGACTTCAGTGAAAAAGTCCGGGTTCGAGTCCAGGTTCCTCGAACTCGCAAAGTTTGGTACGAACCCGAACTTTGCAGTTTGAGTCCGCTCATCCCTAGTTGCCACCTTTTTCCCCTCAATGCAGTCCTTACATACACTTTAATAAAACTAAAATCCCCATGCACAGTACGCCATTATACCAGTAGCTATAAAGAGAAATGGGGGAGATTTACTAACCAAACTACTGTCTGCCAGATTTAATAAGAACTGATTTTCACGACCATGCTCAGTCGGGGAAACATAGGACATGTGTTGACCACATCTTCTGGACTGAACGCAGTTCCCCTGACCTGGACTGCATTACGGTAATTTATGAAACAGTCAATTCCTATCTGATTGTGGGTCTAATGTACTGTACTCACATAACACGTGGCTTCTTTTTCCGGACCAAGTGCAGCCATGTGAATCAGCACTAAGGGTTTTAGACCCTTTTAAACCCTCACTAGACATTTTGGAAAAAAAAACATGTATAAAAGGCTCTTTCGATTTGCAAAATGTGCCAGAATTATTGATTTTTTTGTAGGTTTTTTTATAGCACATTAATGGTGTAATGTAATCTAGCCTTTAGCTGGTGTAAGGAAGAAAACGGTCTCCAACGTCATGTGCAAATCTGTCCCACAGGATACACCACTGAGATAACTTTGGTGCCTTTAGCGTGCGGGGAGGTATTGGCATTCATTGTAATGCCGTAGCCATGTTGGCTACTGGCATTACAGTGATTGGCTGGCCGGGAACGCGTCATCGGGTGCTATATAGCACCTGGTGACATGTGACCGGGTCAGACCGAGTCAGGGAGAGCTGTTGCAAGGAGGGACAGATAGTGTAGATAGTGTAGGGAGAGAAGAACACTAGGCAGGGATAGTATTTCTTGCTGTTAATTAAGTCTGCAGTACCTCTTTTGCGTCTGCTGTATAACATTTGCACAAGGAGGCACATATAGTGTAGGGATAGGATTTGGCTAGGCAGGGCTAGTATTTCTGTTCAAAAGACACAAAAGTCCATTGTTATATCTGGCTGCATTTTATTTATTTATTTTGGGGCAAAAAGAACGCAAGTGTGCCTGACACTAACACCACGTGCACAGCGTGTGCATTAGAACCTTTCTGTAGTCTATATACCTGACATCCGTTGCTATTTTTCTACCGTTAATTAAGGCCGCAGTACCTCTTTTGCGTCTGCTGTATAACATTTGCACAAGGAGGGACTTATAGTGTAGGGATAGGATTTGGCTAGGTAGGGCTAGTTGTTCTGTACAAAAGACACAAAAGTCCATTGTTATATCTGGTTGCATTTTTTATACTTTGGGGCAAAAAGAACGCAAGTGTACCCTGAAGCTAACACCACGTGCACAGCATGTGTATTAGGACCTTTCTGTAGTCTATATACCTGACATCCATTGCTATTTTTTCTGCCGTTATTTAAGGCCGCAGTTCCTCATTTGCATCTGCTGTATAACATTTGTGCAAGGAGGGACTTATAGTGTAGGGATAGGATTTGGCTAGGTAGGGCTAGTTGTTCTGTACAAAAGACACAAAAGTCCATTGTTATATCTGGCTGCATTTTTTTAAAAATTTGGGGCAAAAAGAACGCAAGTGTGACTGACGCTAACACCACGTGCACAGCTTGTGCATTAGAACCTTTCTGTAGTGTATATACCTGACATCCGTTGCTATTTTTTCTGCCGTTAATTAAGGCCGCAGTACCTCTTTTGCGTCTGCTGTATAACATTTGCACAAGGAGGGACTTATAGTGTAGGGATAGGATTTGGCTAGGTAGGGCTAGTTGTTCTGTACAAAAGACACAAAAGTCCATTGTTATATCTGGCTGCATTTTTTTTTATACTTTGGGGGCAAAAAGAACGCAAGTGTGCCTGATTCTAACACCACGTGCACAGCGTGTGCATTAGAACCTTTCTGTAGTCTATATACCTGACATCCGTTGCTATTTTTTCTGCCGTTAATTAAGTCCGCAGTATCTCAGCTGCGCCTGCTTTATAACGTTTGCGCATTCTAAATATTTGACATTCGGTGAAATTTTTCTGATCATACACTTAATAAAAATCTGCGACTACTGTACTTGTGACAAAGTTGCATATATACTACATAATATGCACAAGGCGAGCAGAAAGGGACGGGGAAATGGACGTGCTGCTGATGGTG
>ONZH01009516.1:0-55656 GCA_900303285.1 Rhinella marina
TTCAAATTTAGAAAATTGCTAATTTTTACAAATTTTTGGAACATTTTGAATTTTTTGATACTGTAAGTAAAAGTCAAACTTATCAAATCAAATTTACCACTAACATGAAGTATGATGTGTCACAAGAATTGGTTGCATAAGCAAAAGTGTTCAAAAGTTATTACCACATAAAGTGACTCAGATTTCCAAATTTTACCTGATCTTTAAGGTGAAAAATGGCTCTGTCATGAAAGGGTTAATAGGTAGGTGGGACACAGTAGGGATGGTGTGTTGGATCACCTCTGTTTTCCCAAAATCCAGGGAGTACTTACTAAAAGCAGCCTCATGCTCCTTAACAACCTTCAGGATACCCTCCTTCTAGTCAGCAGGGGGGCTCTGATCCCCAATGTGCAGTTTTTCCCCACCAGAGAACCTCTGGACAGACTTCTGCCTGGTAGGCAGACTGTGTGGGCTGGACAGTCGAAGTGGACAATATCATCATTCCCAACATGTATTAATTCAGCAACAGTCTGGTATTTGTTCAACTGAACAGGCCGGTCACTAATGTTTAGCATGCGGACTGGCACCCCTGCCACAGTAAACTAGACTGCAGGCAGTGAGCAAGTATTCCTTGCCCCCCATCCAGTATAAGTTCCACAAGAATCTGGTATGCTTACCCATGTGGTTCTATACCTGCTTTATACCAAAGTAATGTCTCAGAGTGAGGATGCAACCGATATGGGTTTAGCATCAGTAACCCTTACACTTCCAATCTTACCCTTGTGGTCACTGAAATTTTTATGCCCTCTGAGTGCCCTCAGTGTATGCTGTAACACTTTGCGTACAGGAAAAGTAGCTGCACCTAACTCTTGTTGGAGTATACATATCAATTCAACCTCACCAGACTCTCCCGGCTCCAATATATTCTTAATGCAGCAGCCAGGGTCAACTATCTGTCCAACTGCTACTCTGATGCCTCCGCCCTGTGCCAGTCATTGCACTGGTTGCCCATACAGTACAGAATCCAATTTAAACTGATAGTCCTTACCCACAAAGCTCTCCAAACTGCTGCACCCTCCTACATCTCTTCCCGTATCTCTGTCTACCACCCTACCGATGCTCTCCGTTCAGCCAATGACTTACAACTGAATTCCACAAAAATCTGAACCTCTCTCTCCCGGCTCCAAAACTTCTCCCGAGCTGCACCAGTTCTCTGGAATGTCCTACCCCAAGAAATCAGGCTAAATCACAACATACACAGTTTTAGGAGCTCCCTAAAAACACATCTTTTTAGGGTGGCTTATCAAATCCCCTGTAACTCCTGTCCATATATAGCCCATTTATCATTTCCTGAACCTGATCCTCCACCAAATTCCTCCACCACACCCAGAAGCACTTTATATGTTAGCTGCTGACTGGCTCATGCAGCTCTATATCTGCTCCCTATTCTCCCAAGATGGCTGGACTATCGTACAAAACAAGCACTTCTACCTTCTGTGTCACCATTATCTCCTCATAGATTGTAAGGTCTTGTGAGCAGGGCCCTCATTCCTCTTGTTGTAATAATTGACTTGTCTGTTGCTATGTTATTTATGACTAGAGATGAGCGAGCATGCTCGTCCGAGCTTGGTGCTCGTTCGAGTATTACGGTACTCGTAAGTGCTTGATGCTTGGACGAGTATCTCGCCATGCTCGAGGAAATGGCATCTCCCGCATTTTGAATTTTTGCCGCCTATAAAAACTCAGCCAATCACAAGCCAGGAGACTCTGCGGTACATCCAGCATCATGTGGGGCCCTTACATGTCGATAGCAGGGGTTGGCTGGCCTGATCAGGTGACCCTGGAATATACTACTGACTGCCCGCGGTGCTCGGCTCAGATGCTGTCTGGATGTCGTTAGGGACAGAGCTGCTGCGTTTCAGGGAGAGTGTTAGGGCCTGGATTTAGTTCTCTGTTTGGCAGGAGTGATCTGAAAAGAACCCAACAGCCCTTCTAAGGGCTACAAGACATTTTTTTTTGTCTCCTGGCTGGGCTGGCTGGTACTAGTAGTGCAGCTATCGCCATATATAACCCTTTTTTTTGTTGTTTTATCTCAGTGATACAAATCCATTTCATACAGCAGTGTGGAACCATTCTGTGTGTCACAGTTCAGCTGTCCACTCACCACAAACCACAATCCGTATTTTCTATCCAGGTGACCCATACTGTAGGTCACATAAACAAATACGGTCTTTTGCTTTCACTGATACAGCTACATTAGAAAAATCTCTGTGCGAAATTTGTCTGGGTTGCAGTCAAAATAGCCACAGTCAGCAGGGGCTGAGTTTGCTCTCTGATAGTTTCTGCACGTCACGTTAAAAAAATATATATATAAAAAAAAAATATTAAAAAAAATATATATAAAAAATTTGTTTTTGTTGTTTTATCTCAGTGATACAAATCCATTTCATAAAGCTCTGTGGAACCATTCTGTGTGTCACAGTTCAGCTGTCCAGTCACCACAAACCACAATCCGTATTTTCTGTCCAGGTGACACAGTCTATACGTCACTTAATTAAAAAAGGTCTTTTGCTCTCACTGATACATTACAAAAATCTCTGTGCGACATTTGTCTGGATTGCACTTAAGCAGACCAAGTCTGCCTAATCTAATAGTTTCAGTGTAATTGCTCCATACTGCACGGTACGTAATAACATACGTAATTTAGCTCTAACTTATCCACCTATATACAAACCACAATCTGTATTTTCTGTCCAGGTGACACATTGTGTACGTCACTTAATTAAAAAAGGTCTTTTGCTCTCACTGATACAGCTACATTACAAAAATCTCTGTGCGACATTTGTCTGGGTTGCAATTAAGCAGACCAAGTCTGCCTAATCTAATAGTTTCAGTGTAATTGCTCCATACTGCACGGTACGTAATAAAATACGTAATTTTGCTCTAACTTATCCACCTATATACAAAGCAAAATCCGTATTTTCTGTCCAGGTGACACATTCTGTACGTTACATAATTAAAAAAGGTCTTTTGCTGTCACTGATACAGTTACATTACAAAAATCTCTGTGCGACATTTGTCTGGGTTGCAGTCAAAATAGCCACAGTCAGCAGGGGCTGAGTTTGCTCTCTGATAGTTTCTGCATGTCACGTTAAAAAAAAAATACATTAAAAAAAAATAAAAAAAATAAAAATAAATAGTTTTTTTGTTGTTTTATCTCAGTGATACAAATCCATTTGATACAGCTGTGTGGAACCGTTCTGTGTGTCACAGTTCAGCTGTCCAGTCACCACAAACCACAATCCGTATTTTCTGTCCAGGTGACACATTCTGCACGTCACGTAATTAAAAAAGGTCTTTTGCTGTCACTGATATAGCTACATTACAAAAATCTCTGTGCGACATTTGTCTGGGTTGCACTTAAGCAGAACAAGTCTGCCTAATCTAAGGCCTCTTTCACACTAGCGGCAGCAGCGCTCCGGCCCCACACATGTTGACACAGACACAGAGAACATACATACACACACATACACACAAACATATACATACTTACATACTCCAGCCAGGGACGCCGGGCACATCTTCACGTGCCTCCTGCACGCAGTGATGACGATTCCCCACAGCGCCCTCTGCTGGGCGCAGTGGGGAAACATAGCTGCGCGCAGGAAGCGTGTGAAGACATGCTGCTGGCGTCCCTGCTTGGAGTATGTGAGTATGTATGTGTTTGTGTGTATGTGTGAGTATGTATGTATGTCTGTATGTATTTCTGTATATGTGTAGCCGGATCCGGAATGACCCCCCCCCATTGCAAGTCAATGGAGGACAGATCCGGATTACTGGTGTGTCACACCAAACGGATCCGTCCCCATTGACTTGCATTGGGGGTCATTCCGGATCCGTCTTGGTGCGGATGCCTGGACCGGAGAGAAAACCGCAGCATGCTGCGGTTTGTTCTCCGGTCTGAAGACGGAACAGAATGCTTTCAGGAGCATTCCATTGTCTTCAGTTCAGTTTTGTCCCCATTGACAATGAATGGGGACAAAACTGAAGCGTTTTTTTTCCGGTATTGAGCCCCTATGACGGAACTCAATACCGGAAATTAAAAACGCTAGTGTGAAAGTAGCCTAATAGTTTCAGTGTAATTGCTCCATACTGCACGGTACGTAATAACATACGTAATTTTGCTCTAACTTATCCACCTATATACAAAGCACAATCCGTATTTTCTGTCCAGGTGACACATTCTGTACGTCACGTAATTAAAAAAGGTCTTTTGCTGTCACTGATACAGCTACATTACAAAAATCTCTGTGCAACATTTGTCTGGGTTGCAGTCAAAATAGCCACAGTCAGCAGGGGCTGAGTTTGCTCTCTGATAGTTTCTGCACGTCACGTTAAAAAAAAATATATATAAAAATAAAAATAAAAAAAAGTTTTTTTTTGTTTTATCTCAGTGATACAAATCCATTTTATACAGCTGTGTGGAACCATTCTGTGTGTCACAGTTCAGCTGTCCACTCACCACAAACCACAATCCGTATTTTCTGTCCAGGTGACACATTCTGTACGTCACGTAATTAAAAAAGGTCTTTTTGACAGATTGAACAAGTTTGTGGGTTTCAGTACAGCAGGCCCATTTTTTTTTGTACATATAATACACTTATATACAGAAAATGTTGAACCCCAGGGCTAAGGGTCGAGGACGAGGGCATGGGCGTGGGCATTCAATTACTGCAGGGGGCAGAGGCCGTGGTCCTGGGCAGGGTGAGACAGTACCTGCTGATGAGGGAGAAGGGGAACGCCGCAGAGCTACACTCCCTAGCTTCATATCTCAACTTACAGGGACACATGGTAGAGGACTGTTGAAACCACAACAGTGCGAACAGCTGATGTCGTGGATTGCGGACAATGCTTCAAGTAATTTGTCCACCAGTCAGTCTTCCACGCAGTCCACCCACGTTACCCAAGGGAGCACTCCTCTGGCTCCTCCACCTCAACCTCCTTCCCCCCAGTCTGCCCCCTCCCAGGAAAATTTGGAATGCGATCCGGCATACTCTGAAGAACTGTTTTCTGGACCCTTCCCAAAGTCACAAACCACTTCTCAGGTTGCTGCTGACCTCTTTCCCGATTCCCAAGTTTTCCAACTGTCGCAGTCTGTGGGTGATGATGATGATGACAATGTTGACTTAGTGGAAGAAGTGTGTAAAGAGGTGTCGGACGATGAGGAGACACGGTTGTCAGACAGTGGTGAAGTTGTTGTCAGGGCAGGAAGTCCGAGGGGGGAGCAGACTGAGGAATCGGAGGATGACGAGGTGACTGACCCAAGCTGGGTTGATATGCCGAGTGAAGACAGTGCTTCTGAGGCAGAGGCGAGTGCTGCACCAGAACAGGTTGGAAGAGGCAGTGGTGTGGCCAGAGGGAGAAGCAGGGCCAGAGCTGGTGCATCAGCAGCAACTGTTTCACGTAGTGAAGCTCCCGTGGCAAGGCCTAGATGTTCGCAAGTCTGGAGGTTCTTTAAAGAAAGTGAGGATGACCGACGGACTGTAGTGTGCAACCTGTGCCACACCAGGATCAGCAGGGGTGCCACCACTACTAGTCTAACCACCACCAGCATGCGCAGGCATATGAGTGCTAAACACCCCACTCAATGGAACCAAGGCCGTTCACCTCCTGCGGGTCACACCACTGCTCCTTCCCCTGTGTCACTCGCTGCCTCTGCTAGTCAACCCCCTGCCCAGGACTCCGGCACGAGCGCCTCCCGCCGGAAAACCACACCTTCGCCTCCACGATCCTCCACAGCGTCCACCAATGTGTCCCTGCGCAGTGTTCAGCTGTCTTTACAGCAGACGCTGGAGCGCAAGAGGAAATACAGTTCCACCCACCCACATGCCCAAGTCAACATCTCCAAATTGCTGAGCCTAGAGATGCTGCCCTATAGGCTGGTAAAGACCGAGGCCTTTTGCAATCTCATGGCGGTGGCTGCCCCTCGGTATTCGGTCCCCAGCCGCCACTATTTTTCCCGATGTGCCGTCCCAGCCCTACACCAGCACGTGTCACAGAACATCATCCGTGCCCTGACCAACGCTGTTTCTGAGAAGGTCCACCTAACCACGGACACATGGACAAGTGCTGCCGGGCAGGGACACTATATCTCACTGACGGCACATTGGGTTAACTTGGTGGAAGCTGGGACCGAGACTGACCCTGGGGCCGCTCATGTACTGCCCACACCGAGGATTGCGGGGCCTACCTCGGTCACGGTCTCTCAGACGTACTATGCCTCCTCCTCCGACCCGTCCTCCTCCTCCACCTCCTCCTCCAAATTACCATCCGTGGGCACGGCGTCTTCAGTTGGTAGCTCTAGGTGCAGCAGCAGTGCCGTGGGTAAGCGCCAGCAGGCGGTGCTCAAACTACTGAGCTTAGGTGACAAAAGGCACACCACCCAAGAGCTGTTACAGGGCATCACGGCGCAGACCGATCTGTGGCTGGCACCGCTGAACCTCAAGCCAGGCATGGCTGTGTGTGACAACGGGCGTAACCTGGTGGCGGCTCTGCAACTCGGCAGACTGACACATGTGCCATGCCTGGCCCACGTGTTCAATCTAATAGTTCAGCGGTTCCTCAAGACATACCCCAATCTGTCTGATTTGCTCACCAAGGTGCGCCCCATCTGGGCAGCGCAGCGCCGCCTACAACTGCCCGCTCACCGACTGTTGTGCAACGTGCCCACAAGATGGAATTCGTCATTAAAAATGTTATCCAGAGTTTACCAGCAGCGCAGAGCGATTGTAGACTGCCAGATGTCAACTTCCACCAGAACTGGTAGTCAGGTCACTCAGATTCCTCAAGTCTACAATGAGGAGTGGACGTGGATGTCTGATATCTGCCAGGTGTTGAGCAACTTTGAGGAGTCAACACAGATGGTCAGCGGCGATGCCGCCATTATCAGCCTCACCATCCCGCTGCTTTGCCTGTTGAAAAACTCACTGCTCAGCATCAAGTCGGATGCTTTGCGCTTGTCACAAGAGATGGTGGAGGAAGATACGTCGCTTGATAGCCAGAGCACCCTCCAGTCTGTTTCTCAGGGCGTATCGGAGGAGGGAGATGAGGATGAGGAGGAAGAGGAGGAGAATGTCGGCGAGACAGAAGAGGGTACCAGTGCTCAGTCCTTCTTAACTCTTGAGCGTGTATGGGCTGAAGAGGAGGACTTGGAGGAGGAGGAGGAAATGGAGAGTCAGGCCAGTGAGGAGAGGGAATTCTTGCGTGTTGGGACTCTGGCGCACATGGCAGACTTCATGTTAGGCTGCCTATCCCGTGACCCTCGCGTTAGAAGCATTTTTTCAAACGCGGATTACTGGGTGTTCACTCTCCTGGACCCACGGTACAAGCAGAACCTTTCCACTCTCATCCCTGTAGGGGAAAGGAGTATGAGAGTGAATCAATATCAACAGGCCCTGGTGCACAAGCTGAAACAATCCTTCCCATCTGACGCCGCTAGCGGCAGAGGGCATGGTTCTGTGGGCCAAGTAGCGGGGGAGAGGAGGCGAGCAGGCAGCTTGTCCAGCACTGGCAGGGGAACGCTCTCCAAGGCATTTGCCAGTTTTATGTCACCCCAGCAAGACACTGTCACCTGTCCCCAGTCTAGGCAGAGTAGGGGTGGGCTTTACAGAAAGATGGTGAGGGAGTACCTAGCTGACCATACCAACGTCTGGACCGATCACTCTGCTCCATACAACTACTGGGTTTCAAAGCTGGACACGTGGCCTGAACTGGCGCTGTACGCCTTGGAGGTGCTGGCCTGCCCTGCCGCTAGCGTGTTGTCAGAGCGGGTATTCAGTGCAGCTGTTGGCGTCATCACCGATAAGCGTACACGCCTGTCAACTGACAGCGCTGACAGGCTGACGCTTATTAAAATGAACAAAGCCTGAATTTCACGGGAATTCAAATCTCCTCCGGGGGAAAGCAGCTAAAGATTAACATTACTTATATATCCGATTACTCTTCTCTACTCCTCCTACTCCTCCTCCTCTTTGTCGTCTTTGCCTAACGTTGACCCAAAAAATGCCATTTTTTAGAGGTCCAACTGGCACTCTTTTACCACAATTTTTCCGGAGGTCTGCCTACAGGCCCTCTCTGTAAACAATTTTTCCGGAGGTCCACCTACAGGCCCTCTCTCCAAACAATTTTTCCGGAGGTCCACCTACAGACCCTCTCTGTAAACAATTTTTCCGGAGGTCCACCTACAGGCTCTCTCTCTAAACAATTTTTCTTTGCACCTAGTTGGGTGCTTCCCTAACATGTGATGGGTATGTGCCACGCCTTTCTTGGTCTGGGTGAGCACAATTGCCATGAGGGTAACCACCAGGATGTTGCCTGAGAATTTGGGGTAATGGTGGGATTAGGCAGCCTCAGAGGCATCCATGCATGCTGCCCCTGCTGTTTCCTGTCCATTTCCGTGGTGTTTCCATCATTTTCTGATGTTTCCAGGTTTTCACCCAGCCTTCCCTAGGCAGAGCCTTGGTCCCCTGCAAAAATGCTCGAGTCTTCCATTGACTTCAATGGGGTTCGTTACTCGAAACGAGCACCCGAGCATCGGGAAAAGTTCGTCTCGAATAACGAGCACCCGAGCATTTTAGTGCTCGCTCATCTCTATTTATGACTGTTTGTACATGAACCCCTGAACTGTAAAGCACTGCGGAATATGTTGGCGACTGCGCTATATAAATAAAGATTATTATTATTATTATTATCTATTCCTCCACATAATTCTGCAGAATATTAATTCCCAATACCACTAGGGAAAACCCTCATCATGCACATGCACTTAACCTTTGCCGCTGTAATTCAGTGTCTGCAGGAAAGTTTGGACCCAAAAGGTCTCCCCCTGAGGGTTGGTACATTGCCCCAGGGGACCCTAGTTTTAACTGGTTGCATTCACACCCCCATGCTTCACTGTAGGTATGGTGTTCTTTGGATGCAACTCAACATTCACTCTCCTCCAAACATGACGAGTTGTGTTTCTACCAAACAGTTCTACTTTGCTTTCATCTGACCATATGACATTCTCACAATACTCTTCTAGAACATCCAAATGCTCTCTAGCAAACTTCAGACGGGCCCAGATATGTACTGGCTTAAGCAGGGGGATACATCTGGCACTGCAGGATCTGAGTCCCTGGCGGCGTAGTGTGTTACT
Organism: Rhinella marina; assembly: GCA_900303285.1. NCBI lineage: Eukaryota > Metazoa > Chordata > Amphibia > Anura > Bufonidae > Rhinella > Rhinella marina. The sequence continues at coordinate 9,176 of ONZH01009516.1, forward strand.
GACGGTAGCCTTTGTTACATTGGTCCCAGCTTTCTGCAGGTCATTCACTAGGTCCCCATGTGGTTCTGGGATTTTTGCTCACAGTTCTTGTAATCATTGTGACCCCACAGGGTGAGATCTTTCGTGGAGCCCCTGATGGAGAGAGATTATCAGTGGTCTTGTATGTCTTCCATTTTCTAATTATTGCTCACACAGTTGATTTCTTCACACCAAGCTGCTTGCCTATTGCAGATTCAGTCTTCCCAGCCTGGTGTTGGTCTACTATTTTGTTTGTGGTGTCCTTCGACAGCTCTTTGGTCTTCACCATAGTGGAGTTTGGAGTGTGACTGTTTGAGGTTGTGGACAGGTGTATTTTATACTGATAGCAAGTTCAAACAGGTGCCATTACTACAGGTAATAAGTGGAGGACAGAGGAGCCTCTTAAAGAAGACGTTACAGGTCTGTGAGAGCCAGAAATCTTGCTTGTTTGTAGGTGACCAAATACTTATTTTCCACCATAATTTGCAAATAAATTCTTTAAAAATCAGACAATGTGATTTTCTGGATTTGTTTTCTCATTTTGTCTCTCATAGTTGAGGTCTACCTATGATGTCAATTATAGGCCTCTCTCCTCTTTTTAAGTGGGAGAACTTGCACAATTGGTGGCTGACTAAATACTTTTTTCCTCACTGTACATGACCAACTTTTTGACACTTACAACATATCAGTCGACCATTGGCAACAAATCAGTCAGTGGTCAATCGACCATAATTCCTAGGCTACAATTAGAACCATATTTCAGTCTACCTCTAAGGTACCAAGTACCTCTATCAGGCTGGCGGCCTTGTTTCATGCCCTGTACCTCTTTTTGTAACACCTCAACCTTTTTAGCAAGCTGTAACACCGACTCTTTCAAGTTAACCTCAGTATATTCATCACATTTCTCAACATTAGACTCTACAGGTTCGCTCCTTTGTTCAGACATAATGGCACAATTACCTGGGTCTGAATCAGTACCCAGTACCTTTACTGCAAGGTTCTTAAAGTCAAGAAATAGAATACCAGGGTGTTGTAATAAAAGGACTCTCAGTTTTTAAAGCATCTCGTCTGGAACCCTCTACAAACTGGTCTTTCAGAATGTGGTCTGAGTCATATGGACCTATGTGCTGGATGGAACACTGAGCCTCCTAGACACTTAGAGCAAAATCTCACAGGTTTTCACCCATCTATTGTTTGTGGTTAAAGAAGTGTATTTTTAACTCTGATAAGGTGCGCCTGTCAAACATGCTGACTAGTCTGTCTAACATTTGGTTAACAGTACTAGCTTCTTAGTACTAGGCCACGACCTAACCTCCCTGAGGGCTTCTCCCTCCAATTGACCAATCAACATGTAGCAACTTTCTGTTCATCATTGAAGGAAATCATCTTGTAAATGGCATTCATTTGATCTCCAAAGTGTTTGAGGCCAGTTAGCTCTCTTCTATATTTTAGTAACCATGGTGAGCCAAAAAGTATGGTACTGACAAGGGTATTGTGGAAAAGGGCTAGATACCCCAGAACTGGCAGGCATATCACAGTCTCTGTCTACTGACATGGCAGCAAAGTATGGTAGCTCAACAAGGAAGTAACCCAGTCCCTCACAATTATCTACCCAGTCCCAGTCCCTCTCAATTATCTAGCTAGTAATGCAAAATACAGTCTCACTAGCACAGTTCCTTGCATGTGGCAGACCCCACAAGGGAAACACAATTGCATATGCTTTCATGGGGCTGGTTTACCTCAAAAGCAGGCTGGGGTGTTCCTGTCACCAATGACTGTCTTGATCCACTGGGGCTGGATCCATGATTACTTACTCTGCAAGTGCTGGGTCGTATCCTGTTCATGATGCCAAATTGCAGTGGCCAGGTTTGGGGTGGCCCCAACGCCACGTTGAGGTATCACTACGTGCTTCTGCTCTCTGGAAGGGATGGTAAGTCATGGTGCACCCCAATGGGAAATAAGTCTAGAGAGTCAGGGTATGCAGTAAACCAATATGCTTCTTTACTGGAGGAATTAAGGTGTAAAACAATACAGGTGAGGCATAGGGCTGGCTTCTCCAGTCTCCTCATTGGAAGAAGAAGGGTTTGATGCTGAGGAAAGCCTGAGCTAGCTGTCCTACTCTCTCTCAGAAGGCTCGTACCCTGGCCAAAGGCTGGTGATCCAGGGTCTGTGGCACAATATCCCCGTCTCACCATCTTCTTCTGAGCATACATTAGAGTTTTTAAGTGACAGTCATTGTCCACATCTAAAATTCACTTTCAGGACATGGTCGTCTAGCCCATTGCGTCTCTTTTCTTTAAATCTGCTTTTTTATTGTGCCATATACTTCAACCCACAATCTTTCTCTATGATGTCCCAATTTTAATAAATCACCATCCTAATTATATCACTCATAGGACCATATTTAACAGAGAATACGAACATTCTTTCCTTCTGCCTTTTTCCTAACAACATTGTTTTGTTCTGGCAAGCTGCACGTTTGTAGACACTTTCAATAATCCTTCTAGGATAACCCCTCTCCAGGGGCCATATCTGCCTGTTCTTTAAAATTCTGCATTTTTTTTTTCTAAAGAAGAGATTGACCATAAGTTAATGCTGTTTTCGTATGTCTCTGGTGTAATTGAATGCAGTTGGTTTTCAATACCCTTTGGTCACAATTTGTTCATTTTCTATGGAGATACATACATCAAGTAACTCCACCATTGTTACAAGGAAATTAACTGTAAATTGGATATTGAAATGTGATGCACTAGTTCTTTGTCTGATCACTGCATTAATCTGCCCATTTGTGTCATTAAATAAGTGTTCTATATTTGATATATTTGGGGGCACATTTATTAAGACCGGTGTTTTAGACTTCCTAGCTGTCTTACATTTAGACTTTTTTCTATGCCTAAAACAGGCATAGAAAATGGTGAATGAGACGAGCCTGCCGGTTCCTTTCAACTAACCATTGTGCCACCATCTGTGCCTGAAATATGTCTAATTTAGGGGTATTTCATTATAATAAATGACCTCCTTGGTTTTTCAAATTGTATATAGGACTGCAGTGCTGTAATTGGGGATAAGGGCATGTTCATATCGACGCAGGAGGCTTTGTTCAGGGCCTCCATCACAGATTTCGTTGAAAACAGCAGAGAGAAAAGTCTTGCAGGAAAAAAACTTCTTTCGGATGGAAACCAATCTGATCCCATTAGTGTCAATGCGATCTGTTTGGCTCCATCCATATCAGTTATGTGCCAAATCTGACACTTACATTAATTTCATTGTTCTGCCTCTATAATGGTATGCTATGATAAGAGCCCTTAGTGAAGTATATGGGAATGGAGATTTATGGAATGTGTATGTCACAATGCAATGGGGCCATAAACGGACGTCTCCTCTGTTTTCACATACCTCTGGTTTCCTCTACTGCTTTGTTATTATGAACTGAATGAAGAAAAAAATGGTATTTTATTGATGAGTGCCACAGTTTTGTTTTTCTATCAATATTGGGTCCATATAAAGTAAGGGGGTCATTTATTAAGGCCAGCGGTTTAGACACTGGTCTTCATAACCCCTACGCTGGCGCTGGATCTACAAGTTATGAAGAGGTACAAGCCTCTACATAACTTCGGCGCATCCACCACCGGTCTAAGTGTAAGCCAGCTTCCTTGAAAAAAAGAAAAAGGAGCCTGGAAGTGATGATATGGCCCACACACAGTGCTGGATATCATCGAGTCGGTCTGGGATTACATGAAGGGACAGAAGAATATGACCAAGCCTATATCCACAGAAGACATGTGGGTAGTTCTCAAGGATGTTTGGAACGACCTCCTTCTGAGTTTCTACAAAAACTGTGTGCAAGTCTACCTAGAAGAACTGGTGCTGTTTTGAAGACAAAGGGTGGTCACCAAATTTTGATCTGATTTAGATATATATTTTGTTCATTTGCTTTACATTTTATTAATTGAGAAAAGTAAACTATTGACACTTCTATTTTTGAAAGACTTCTTAATTTGCAGCATTTTTCCACACCTGTCCAAAGTTGAGACCATTCGCAGACATGTGGACAACCTGAGCCGGGGGGCCTCTCACAGAGGCTTCCTCTGTGGTACTTATGGCTTTGACACAGCTTGAAAATCCACACAATGGTAAATTAAGCAGCACTACAGACTCTTGCATCTTCCTGGCATATGAAAGGAAGCTGAAAAGACCCAAGAGATACGAGTCCTATATTTATGCTAATGTGTTTACTATAATTAACTATAAAAAGGACCATCATAAAAGACATTGGCGCACCTCATTACTTTGAAGGTGTGATAGCGAGACCCTTCCCTGACACCCTATTTATTCCGGTTGATTACCTGATCTTTGTCTATTCCGCATGTGCAGGTATATATTGCTGCCTTGGCATATTATGAAGCTTAGCCAGGACAATAAAGCAGCATCGCACAATACAGCAACTACACGTAAAATATTCATTAAAATCTAAAGCTACTCTCAGCAAACTGCAAGTCTCAGGATATCTCCCTGTTTATCTCAGTTATTTATATGGTATTTAATGAAGTGTAAATGCATCCTTATTTATCTTAATCCCCTCTATATCTCCCTCTGCTTTTCAATAGCACCGGAAGCCCCACAGTCCATAGTGGGGAAAATTACATTTTTTTTTGTCTGCATACGGATTCATATCCTGGACCCGAATACTGAATATTTTTATAATTTGAATTTTTGTATTATTTTCATTATTATTTTTTATTTATTTTTTTATTTTTGATTATTACTATTTTATATGGAAAATCTTGTATAATGTATAAATAAGCTGGTCTGATTTCCATAAGAAAAGAGTCGCCTGCAAAGTCTCTGGCTGACTGAAATTGCTTTGGGCCTGGCGGATACAGGAGATGGATAAAATGATGCTAGGTTGATGGAGATATTGGAATACGAGAGACATTCAGCGATTTATTTAGTCCCTTCTCTCTGTCGGGGAAGGTGATCTTCTATATCAGCCCTTATTTCCAGCCAGTAGAGTCCCTGTTAACGAATTAAGTGGATGTAGCATGAAAGGAACGTGCGTCTGTCAGCAAGTAAGCTTTAGGTTAAATATAATCTTCCTGCCGTGTGCATGTAGCACTATTTATACACATGAATGGTGCAAGATAAGTGAAATATAATGTATTACATGCAGCGTGGATAAGCATGTAACAGAGGATAAGAGGTGAAAGAACCTCCGAAGATACTCATCATACACAATGTGACCTTGGATAAAAGAGATCAGACTTATTTTGTAATGGTACATTACAAGGCGATTCATCCATATAAGACTCATACAGAGATGTATATTCTGTGTATATTCCTGTGTATTCTGCAGTGTAAAAGGAGGACTATAAGGTCCTTATTTGTCAAGCAGGGAGTTGGTGTTGCAGAATAGACTACCAACTCCAAGCCAACAGATACTGATACTACCACTGACCACCAGGGACCAGGCAATAAATATTCCATTTACCACCAAGCACCAGACAGTGAATGTTCTACTCACTACGAGATGGTGAAATCTTTGGGATTGTAGGCTGGAGGTGCTAGAAAAGAAGTCAAGAGACATGAGGAATAGATCTCAGATTCTGGAGGATAAAGCAAGTGGAAGGCTAGAGGGAACATAGCAATGGAATGAGAGTTGGGCACCATCCATCATGGTTATAAGAACCTACCCTACAACCATGGTTATAATACACTTGAGTCTTACTTTCAGCAGAACTTCTCTTTCTCATGACTTGACAACTTGGGTGGGGGTTCAGTCCCTGCACTATTACAATGCCCACTCAACAAGGGTCAGTCTGGCCCAACAAAGTACCAGAACATTTTCTAGTGGGCCCGGGCTCTGATATAGTAGTGGGCCCCAAAGGTCCAGGAGAAAAAAAAATCATTTGGAACTGCCTTTGGAGATAATCACTTGCTATTAGGGTCTATTTAGTTAAATCAAAACCTATTAGACATTATTGACAATATATGCATTGGGTTGAAAGAATGATTTACTCAGGTGGGCCTAAGGAACCCTAGTGTGGTTAAATCATCATATATAACTGCCCACGTCGCTGTCGCTGTGTTTCTCTACTGAATATTATTTAATCCTTGCAGAAAAACGTAGTGATATTACACAGCACCAGCACCCTAGTCCTGCTTTTGTCCACTATCGTTGCCTTATAAATTGCTATTCAAATCTTCCTAAGCACATTTTGCAATGCATTTAAAAAGTTGCTTCCCATTAATCCACCACGCTTTAAGCCGCCCAAAATAATCTGCATCTCCCTACAGGGGAACACTTTTCAGTTTCTTTATCATCTCCTGCAACTCATTTTTGAAGCTTTAGTAATTTCATTTAATACATTCCACAGCATTCATGATAGGTTTACTGCAAACATGATGACATCCCTCCTATTTGAGGATAGACCCCTCACAAATGGAAGCAGGGATATCTATGGAAATAGGCTGGAAACAGGCAGCCAGGCTTAATGCATTTAATTAATTGCAAATGAATACTTAATGCAAGGTATCCTGGAGGAATTTAAAGAGCAACAGTTGTGAGTTTATGCATATAGAAGCTTTGTATATAAACCAAGGGTATACATACCATAAAGATAGACCAAGCTACTTCTAAGGAAAAGATTTGTGGACAAGAGTCTTTAAGATGACATTTGACATGGCGCATGGTTGAGTCCATGGCATGCTGGAAGTCCTAGTTTTGCAATAACTGGAGAGCCATAGTTAATTTGATGACTATGGATGCAGACAAAATAGTCTTCAATATGAAGTGAGAATAAAGTGTTGACCTCATCTCAAGTAATGATCCATTCCTTCTGTTGGTTGTACTCATGGCATGGTTGACCTTGTAGGTTACATCCAACCTCATCTGATACTGGACTTGGTTGGACAGTTACCTAAACTGTGTATATAAGCATTATAATTGGCAATCTTTTCCCATGTAATCCAAGTATTTTGTCCTGTCCACACACTTGAGCAATCATAGTTTAGTTTGCTACTTGCCAACACAGCTGTATTTCTTCTCACACTGTTGATACAGCAAAGTTCAGGTAATAGTCACCCTTGACTCTAGGGGGGAGAGGTCAGTAATCTGTGCTCCCAGAACATGCTCCCTCTATAATTATTGTTGATAGTTTTATACCTCTGGCAACTTTATAATTATTAGCAAATCAGAAATGTCATGGTTTTCCCATAGTGTACGAAACATGTTGTGGTTGTATTTTTTTTTATTCTCCAGTCCCTGCCTGCTGGCTCGAGAAACATTAGCTGATTCTGCAAGTTTTCCTAATCTTGAAAGAGAAACTCCTGCAGACACATGAAATCACTCCAAGCACCCACTAACCTGGCCACATTAGTCATTTTATTTTTCCCATTTCCCACTTCCAATTTGCTTGTCTGGTTTCTATCCTCCATCTTAACTGTAGAATTCATTGTCTGCAACCAGGAGCTCAGACAGCTACATGTCCTTTGATGTCGTACCTAAGCATCACATAGGGCGATAAGACCAGATACCATCTAGCAGTATCTAGTATATACTGTAGATCATTCTAAGTTATGGCCGAATGATGTTGAGTCATAAATGAAGGTATAAGGCACAGGAGAGTTAAAGGGGTTATCCCACGAATAATGTAAAAAATGAAAATCAGACATCATATAGGACATGACAACCTCTTTTTAACAAAGCTAGAACCAGCTAGAACCTTACATGGATTCAGAAATCTCCCCATTCATTGCTCTACTAAATTTATATCAAGCTGGCAGCTCAAGGGGAGTGTCTTTTCTGCTGCAGCTCAGGGGGCATGTCTGTTCTCTCCCTATCACAGTTCAGGAGACAGTTAAAAGTTTAAACTGAGCATGTGCGGCCTGCTCAGTGAATAGGTCAAAGAAATAAGAAATGAAGTGGTCCTATACAGATACATGTTATTGAATAACTCAGTAACTATAAACATTTTTTAATGACATGCAATTACAAAAGTATTCAGATCCAGGTGCTTGTTTGAAAACTGTAGAATATTTTTCGTGGGACAACCCCTTTAACAACCTGTGACCTGTGCCACAATATACTGTACCTGACCTCCATATTCCTCTCTTGCTTTCTCTGCATGGAAATTTGCTGTTATTACCCAAAGGCTGAGTCAGTGTTTGGCCAAGCAGTTACTCATAAGAGCATCTTTAATATGGTGTAATGTAAAGTCTGTTAATTTTGAATTACAAAAAAAATTACAAATAACTCTACAGTACAAAAACAATTATAATTAGCTGTTTATATGGTGTTTGTTGTTTTGAAATCAATAATTGCATGATTTGAAAGCAATTACTGGAAATATAGATATCATCCTCAAGTTAGAAATTGTTCAACAAACCAAACTGAGTCATTTCCTGTTGCGCTGTGTGCGCTGCCTGCTCATGCCCAGGTGCCAGGAGACAGCTAGTGGTTTGGCATCACTTTTCTGAATATTAACACAAACGAACAAAATATAAAGCTAACTGGAAAACTAATAATGAGCCGCTGTGTCTGTACTTTCCCTTCTTTGGAGTTGGCGGGGATAGAACCTTCTGTAACCAATCAGATCAGATAAAGGGAATGATGATAGCAGCAGGGGAAGAGTGTGCCTATTGGGGCTCTGACCTGGCCATTCATATGGCTATATTAGCCAATCAGATTAGAGGGATGCTGACAGCAGCAGCAGCAGGAGAGCAGTGTGCCTGTTGGGGCTCTGACCTGGCTATTCATATGGCTATATTAGCCAATCAGACTAGGGGGATGATGACAGCAGCAGGAGCAGGAGAACAGTGTGCCTGTTGGGGCTCTGACCTGGCCATTCATATGGCCAGGTCAGAGCCCCAATGATGGTCGGTGCTGCCAGTGTTCTTGTTGCGGTTCTGACATGGCCATTCATGTGGCTATATTAGCCAATCAGATCAGGGGGTTGATGACGCAGCAGCAGGAGAACAGTGTGCCTTTTGTGACTCTGACCTGGCCATTCATATGGCTATATTAGCCAGTCAGACTAGGGGGATGATGACAGCAGCAGCAGCAGGAGAACAGTGTGCTTGTTGGGGCTCTGACCTGGCCATTCATATGGCTATATTAGCCAATCTGATCAGGAGGATGATGACAGCAGCAGCAGGAGAACAGTGTGCCTATTGGGGCTCTCACCTGGACATTCATATGGCTATATTAGACAATCAGTTCAGGGGGGTGATGGCAACATCAGCAGCAGGAGAAGAGTATGCCTTTTGTGGCTCTGACCTGGACATTCATATGGCTATATTAGACAATCAGATCAGGGAGGTGATGACAGCAGAATCAGGAGAAGAGTGTGCCTGTTGGGGCTCTGACCTGGCCATTCATATGGCTATATTAGCCAATCCGATCAGAGGAATGATGACAGAAGCAGGAGATTAGTGTACTTGTTGGGGACACTAACCTGGACATTCTTATGACTATATTAGTAAGGAATGGGCTGTATGTTGTGGGTAGAGTTATAATGTGAAGATGAACAGGGTGAATAGACTAGTGATGAAAGAAGAAAGGTCCCTTACAGCACAGAGTATTTCAAGAGAGAAGGATGTGATTAAGGGACAAGGACAGAGTGAACAGAGTTGCATGTGACAAGGGAATTGTCAGTATGGGAGGAGGGAATTGCAAACAAACTGTGAGATCACAAACTGAGAGTGACATAGTGGCAGGTGTAGGCCCCCCAGCAGCACAGAGTATATAATAAAATCATAAAATATAATACAATAATATGATTATATAATATAATCCTAATATGAAAGTTAAATACTGGGAGAAGCAGGGACCCAGCAGCACAGAGTATTTAGGGAGCATACAATTATAATGGGATGAAGGAGGCAAGGGAGCTATCATGATGACGTGGAGAAGGGTTACAAGGGAGAGGTCATAAAATGAAAGTTAAAGGGGTTGTCCGGGTTCAGAGCTGAACCCGAACATACCCTTAATTTCACCCAGGCAGCCTGCCTGACAAGAGCATCGGAGCATTTTATGCTCCAATGCTCTCCTTTTCCCTGCGCTAAATCGCGCAAGGCAAAGGCATTTAGCCCAGTTCCAGTGACCAACCGGGCTCTGCCAGGCGGAGGCTTCCACCTAGCAGTGAGCCCAGTGACTGGCATTGATGGGTGAGCCGGCCCATCAGAGCCGGTGATGTCATCAAACACACTGCTTGGCAGAAGCCTCTGCCTGGCAGTCTGTTATTGTAAACAAAGAGCCCTTGCCCTGTGCGATCCAGCGCAGGGCAAGGGAGCGTATCGGAGCATGAAATACTCTGATGCTGTTGTCAGGCAGGCTGCCTGGGTGAAATTAAGGGTATATCCGGGTTCAGCTCTGAACCCGGAAAACCCCTTAAAATACTGGGAGAAGCAGGATCCCAGCAGCACAGAGCAGTGTGCGCTGATCATCTGAGATGTAGTGACCCACATGATGAAGTAAGTGAGGGCAGGGTCCCATGTCACAGGGGCAATGTCATGATTTGAGGAGGGAATTATTTGTGGTTGAGTCTCACTAGTAAAAGCTACAGGTAGCAGACATGGAATGACTGTGTTGTCCTCCTTCAGAGCTGTGTATGTTCTGTACAAGGAAGATGCTGCGTTTATCTGCTGGAGCCTAGAAGCTTTATCATATAATATTCCTCAATTTGGTATTACATTTATTCAGTTCATGAAATATGACAAACAGATTTCACTGGCTACATTGTAGCCAGGAGGATGAGCAAACAGATGACTTACTGTACCATTCAATAAATAACTCAGAAGTGTCCTCTCTAGGATGAGTGATGTATTCATGAAAACTGAATGAACCCATAAAAGGAAAGTATTGTCTACTGTGCCAGTCTCCTTTTGTCCCCTTGCCGCGCATAAAAAATGTCATAACTAAGTACTCTGTACTCATATTTCCTGCCAAATGCAGAAATGTGCAACTTCCCCAACTCTAAAGTGTAAAAGGTCATCAAACTGTTCTTTTCAAGAGTGTGGAGATCCAACATGGATCGTCGGTTCCTGCCTGTAGTTATCCAGCTGTCCAACTCATTGGAGTACTTCCAAGGAACCTCAGCTCTTTAGGAAGTCTAGAGCATCATCTCAATAATAAATCATTCCTCACAAACACAAAAAGGATACATGATGCTTCACAGGCAAAGCAGCAGGTCCTCCTTGGCAGGCACTTAAAAAGGCATCTGCCAGAGCACAGTCGAGTCACATTATTATGACCACCAGCTAATATCCAAAGTAACCGCCGTGTGCAGCACAGACAGCAGCTAGTCTGTGGAATTAGGGGGCCAGGGTAGTACTTGGGAGTCTTGGTCATGCTCTTCCAACCAATGTTGGACATTTGTAGTCATGTGACATGTCACATTGTCTTGCTCAGTTCACAAACTGAGCAGTTTCAGAAATACTGCTCCCTTGGTCCAAAATCCAATAATCATTATATTTTGCAACTCTGATAAACCGCCCCTTTTACCCATCAAATTAATGAGGCATATATGTGTAGACAGCCTATGGCACATCTTATGTACCCCACAAGCTATCTCACCACATATGACTTCCTTCAGGATAGGTCATCAACATCCGATCAGTGGGAGTCCAACACCCCACACCCTCACCAATCAGCTAGTTCTGGCCCCAGAGGCTGGAGGAAATGCAGGGTGTAGGACCCCCACCAACTGGATATTGATCACCTATCCTAAGGGCAGGTAACCATTATTATGGGCCTGGAAACAACTTTACATTAATTACAGGTTGTTCTGCAGCTGGAACCTAGATTAGCGGAGGTATTGGAGTGTTCAAGTGTCCAGCATCGCCACAACAGGGGACATGAAGTATTACACAGTTTTCATTGAAATCAGTATTCTATGTGTGCGATTTATGGGCAAGCCAGGTGCACTCTTTCCTCTACAGAATATATGGCAATCTTAAACGGGAGAAACCACAGAATTCCTTAACAGGTTAGTTAGAAATGTTAGACCAAACAGCCCCTTTATGTGGTGATGCTTTTTAATTCTGTAAACTAATCAAAAGTTGTTTTTACCATAAACTGTAAAAGTTTCTAGAATCATCGAGACCAATGAACTCAAACAGAAGCAGTACAAGAAATAATATACTGTATATCTATATAAAACGTGGGTTATGACCATGATAAATCCAATATAAGACAACGCTATATTGGAATAAGTGGACATCTCGCCCAGCCAACGATAAATTTTTACTCACTACCTGTTTTTTTATCACTTGCTTTATAGTTGCAGTAACGGCACGGCAATCACAATGCCACGACACAAGCTGATATTAAAGAATAAAATAAAAAGGATATGAGTGCAGAGGTGAGGTCTGGTCATATGTGCCATAAAGTACTGCGGACCTTCAAGTGCCTCCAAAATAAACAGTTGTCGAGATTTAACATTGTAATATTTGGAGGGCAGGGACAAACGTTACAGAAGTCGCAGCGCAAAACGTTCTCGTCAGCCTTTTTGTGGTGAATGATGGTGACACATTGTATCAATATTAAAGTTCTGGACCATTAACCAATCAGCCTTGAGAAAAGAAAAACTATACACCAGTAGTACAAAGTATAAGTGCTGCCAGGCATATGTTTTACTCATGCGTGGCAAGCCGGGGTCTAAAAAAGTCAGCAGCCTGGGAGCATACTGTTAGGGTGCTGGAAGCATGTCCTATGGACACACAGTCTGGCGGTCCATGGGGCAACATCAGCCACACAGTAACTGACACTGCATGTTACTATCACAACTTACAGCAACTCTTAAGAAATCTTTGCAACATAAAGCCACCATATTAATCAGCAAGATAATGTAAGAATTACATCTTCACAATACACTACTGCTGCAATGAGTAGAGTTCTTATTTTTCAATCATTAATTTACTTGAGTGCTTTGGGATATTCCATTTTGGATCACCCAACATATTTTCATTTTGAGATCAAGGACTGATACCAAATTCATTGTTCCCTCCATGACTGCAAGGCATCCAGGCTATGAGGAAGCAAAGCAGCCTTAGGCCATGATGCTTCTTCCACCATGCTTCATAGCTGGGATGAGGTTTTGGTGTCCAGTGTTCCGTTTCCTCCAGAAATAGCATTGTACATTTTTGCTAAAAAGTTCAATTTATGTCTCATCTGTCCTTAGACAATTTTACTGTGGAACGTCTAGTTGGTCTCAGCCAAACCTGAGACAGACCACAATATTTTATTGGGCAGCAGCGGCTTTCTTTGTGAAGTCCTACTGAAAAGTAGATGACACTGAAATAGGACAGATGGACCAAGAGGGACCTCCCAGATAAGTGGGTAATGTTTGGCACATGTGTGATGCAAGCCCTGAAGGAGTGGAGTGGAGGATGGGAGCTCTAGTGGCTCTGGCATTATCATTTGCAGTGGCAAACTTATGCTCCACAGTGCCAGGACAACGATAAGGAGGGGACACCGTTTCTTTTCTCAGGCACACCCTGTTGTTGGGGGCTCCTTCCTGATGGTAGTTGGAGTGTCATTGGTATTATGAGTTTAGTGTGGGTGCGAGGCAGGAAATGTAAGTGCTTTGGCCAACATATGGTGCTAAAGTAACCAGGCCAGTTGTAGAAAGTAAACAAGTGTCTCAATACTAAATTGTGTAATGAGAGTTGTAGTACATCCAGTGATATGAAGGCACAGTCCCGAGGCAAGTCACAGTGCAGCCTCTTCCCAATAGCTGTATATAGGCAAACGGCAACATATGTTATGTAAGTGTGAAAGGTGCCATTAACAGTTAGTCTTTCCACAAGCAGCAAAGTCTATAGCCATAATGAACAAATGTCTTGCAAGCACAACCTTGTGCTCCTAGACAGTCTTTGGATATCTGTTCATCCTTCCCTGAAGGATTATCTCCTTCACATGAATGTTTCTCCTGGAGAAATAATCTCTTTTTTTGTCTCCAGCATCACACAGGCTGATAAGTATCTGATTCTCTCACACGCAAAGCCCAAAATGGACTAACATCTGTCCTGAATGGCAGGCAGAGCTGAACTGAAGTGGCTGATGCAATACTAACTTGAAAGCTCCTCCCTGAGAAGGGAAAACCAGTTCCCTCTACTAAGATAGGGCATAATTAAATAAACAGAGCCCCCTTTCGGGAATACATACAAATATAATACAATGCATTAATCATTTTAGCAATGTACCAAATTAACACTATGCAGGGCCCCAGTTCTTGGGTACTGCACGTGGTCTCAGATGCCTTAGCTCAGGGTTCCCACTCCACTCCTTTGTCTCGCTCATGGATCCAACTTCTCACCTGGCACTTTTATCACACTTATCATCACTGAACATTGGCATCTAGCCTAGTCTGCAGCCTGGCATCTGTGTAGGGCCTGATCTGCTTGGGTCCTGCTGTCTCATCTGCAGCCATTTCCTTTCCTTCTTTTGTGGCATACTTGTGGTGGAGAAGACCTCCTCCTCCCATGCTGCAGCCCAGCAGCCACTCCACATCATGGCCTACTCCATCAATGGGGACATCACTTTTGCTCAACATTTCCAGCCAGAGATGTCAACTCAGGCTTTCACACTCAGGTCTCCAAGGCCCCCATAGCAGTTTGGCCCTTTCTTCAGGGGAGCCCCAGTCGAGAGATGCGAGCTACTCTTGGCATTACTGTGTCATGTGAGTAGGGTACATGCAGGGGTGTCACGAACCAGCGGGTGTAAACCAACTGTGCCACGTGTCCTATATACACAAAGAGTGTTGTCTAAGTGAACCCCTTGTTCTTCACATTACCCCTGATGGTGGGGATAGACTCCCGAGGGGAACACCAGGTTCCTACCTCTTGAGGAGGATTGGCACAAGAGGCAGCTGGTCCAGATGGACCAAGAGGTACCAGAGTAATGTACCAGAGGTATAGACGTAGTCAGCAGGCCGAGTCAACCAGAAGCAACAGTGCAGGACCGATGGATGAGGCAGGACCGAAGGATAATGTGCAGGAGGGCTAGGATTGGTCAACAGGGTCACATGATCTAACCCATAAAGCGCAGGAAGTGATGCGCCCTGGCCCATAAGGAAGTGATGCAGGGAAGATAGCAGCAAGCATGCTGTGGCCAGGGTTGAGAGGAACCTGTGGTAAGCAGGAGAACAGCGGCACACAGCAGCTGCTGTTACAAGGGGTCTTCTTCACAGGAGAAGAGACCCTCTCCTCCTGAACTCTATTGCTCTAATGTTTTCTGTACTTGCTCTCTTAAGGTTGTAGCAGACGTTCTCCTCCGACTGCTGCAGCCACTGACCTGACCAGAACATGGTCAACGTCACTTCTCACATGATCAAAGGTAGCTAACAATTCTTCCACCTCTCTCTCTGCATGGAGAAGCAGCAATTAATAGGCCTGCATGAGCAGGCAGCCGCATCTGAGCTGCAGCACAACTTGCTCTATCTGGTGAAGTGCTTTTATTTAATGTGGGCTCTGGCCCCCACCTTACACTTCCATGATGCTATGTTTGGTGGAAAAAGAACACAGCACACCAAAACCAATACCATCCTAATGTGAAGCATGATGGAAGAAGCATCATGGTTTGACGCTGCTTTGATGCCTCAGGGATTGGATGTCTTGTGAAGTTGTGATCACTGAGGGAAAGATAAATTCTAAGGAGTACCAAGAGATACAATGTAAAATGTAAGGGCGGCAGTTCATGACCTCAAGCTGAAGAGGTATTGGGTAATACACAATAACACAAAGTACAGAAGTAAATCAACTATAGAATGGTAGAAAAACAAGTATTTTGGAAAAGGCAAGTCAAATTCCTGACCTTAACCCTATCCAGATGCTGTGGAATGACCTAAAGAGGATTACGCACGAATCAAAAACTGATGCAAATTTGCTGCTACAGGAAAAAGTTTGTAAAGGTGATTGCTGCTAAGAAGATCTATACTTTATTACATTCATTTAGGCTACTTTCTCATGTGAGGCATTGCGATCTGGCAGGCAGTTCCAGCAGAGAATGCCAAGAATCAGCCAGACACAAATCGCAGCGTGCACTGGTTTCTGTCCGCCCAATTCTCTGCATTTTTGCCAGATTGCGGCCGGATCTCCCCCAGACCCCATTAGAGTGAATGGGGCCGGTGGGCATTCCGGTTGCATCTGGCAGTGCCGGATCCTGCGGAATAGCTGCCGCAGATGTGAAAATAAGGTTACTTTTTTCCTTGCACCTTGTATGTTTACTCAATGTGCTCAATAAAAGACATATACGGTACAACTGTTAATAAGCACACTACAATTAATTAGTAATCAATGCAGAAATGAAGATGCAACATTTTATGCAGAACATATGTGACTTTTTTCAATCTTGCACCACTCTCTTTGAAAAAAATCAGTGCAGCTTATTGGAAGTAAGCATGCTTAACAATATGTCACAGTTAAAGGGGTTGTCTCACTTCACAAATGGCATTTATCATGTAGAGAACGTTAATAAAGGCTCTTACTGAAATATTATTATTATCCATATTGCTTCCTTTTCTGGCTGGATTCATTTTTCCATCACATTATATACTGCTTATATCTAGGGGTTACGACAACCCTGCAATCCAGCAGCGGTGGCAGTGCTTGTACCCTGTAGAAAAAAAAATTCGGCCTATGCGCAGAGTGGTGAGTCAACCCTTTAAATTAAGGCAATTATCCTTTAACCATCCACCCATAAAGATATCACCCACTCTAACTTTGCCAAAACACAAATTATCAGTTTATTAACTTAATCTCCAAAATATGTATACTCATAGGGCGACATTTATTAAGGTTTAAGGAGTTTTTCACCCCTGTCTTAAGTCCCTCTATGCTGCCAGAAGAAGCACCAAATTTATGTAGAGGTGCTTTGGTGCTTTGACCAGCAGGTGATAATCCAGCATGGAAAATGATAAATGAGACGTGCTTGCTGGTCTGCCTGGTTCTCTGCCACAAAAGTGGTGTAAATAGATTAATAAATGTCCCCCATCATGCCCTTAATCCAATAGCATTGATATATTGCCCATGAACTGTATGTTGGATATTTCATGAAAAAGCAAAAAACTTACAATGCAGTAACACAAGTGTGCACTAGGTGGCACAGCATTCCTCCAGCAACTATGCAGAATAAATGAGTGATGAAACAATGCAGAAGTTAAGATATGTTAATTTTAAAAAGATCAACATCAAGAATTTTCTACATAAGCATAATATTGCAAAGCATCGTACTGAAGAGACTGGTTTGATCAAAAAAATCAAACATTTATCTATATTTACAGTGTGACTTATGGGCAGCATGGTGGCTCAGAGGTTAGCACTGGTGCCTTGCAGCGCTGGCCCAGGCTCGAATCTGACCAAGGACAACATCTGCATGGAGTTTGTATGTTATCCCAAACATGGAGTTTGTATGTTTGTGTGGGATTCCTCCGGGTACTCCAAAGACATACTGATAGGGAACTTAGATTGTGAGCCCCATTGGGGACCGTAGGATGCTAATGTTTGTAAAGTGCAGTGGAATATAGTAGCGCTATATAAGTGCAAAAAAATAAAAGAGTTGTCTCACTTCAGCAAATGGCGTTTATCATGTAGAGAAAGTTCATGAGCTGAATCGTGCAAGGAAAAGGCTTTCTCTGGAGATTCGGTGACGTACCGAGCTCTCCATGGGTAACGCTAGGTGGAGGCTTCCGCCTAGCAGTGAGCCTGGCAACAACATCGGCACTAATGGGTGGCCTTTACTCCTATAAAACAGCTAGGGCGGCGCTAAAGTCCGCCCATCAGTGGCGGTGACGTCAACGGGAACACTGCTAGGTGGAAGCCTCTGCTTAGCAGTGTTAAAATATGAACAAACAGCCCTTACCCTGAGTGATACAGCGCAGGGCAAGGGAGAGCATTGAAGCATGAAATGGTGTTAATTTCAAATCCAAAAAGAAACATGATTTTTTCATATAATAATATGAAATGCTATAATATACAGCACCCGGTATTCACCTACACACCACATTGAATTAGATTTTTTTTTTTTTTACAGTTCATTATCTTTTTTTCACTGCATCAGTCGAATTGTGCTGGAACAGCGACAGAATTACTTTGCTGGTGACTTTGTATTTTCTTGCATTATGTCTGTACAATTTGGACACTGTGCAGTTTGGATAAAATGTTTAAGGGTCATTAAACTGTGTATTCAGCAACAGCCACTGCTTCCAAACAGCGCTCATGAATAATGTAGGAAAGTAATGCATGAACATTTTCGATAGATGGAAGAAAGGTTAATCGCATGGCTCCACAATAGCAGATAGGGGGCGACAAAACACTCTGTAACATCTCACACAAACATTTCCCTTTAAATTCCCATTCAATATAAGGCTACTTCCCACATCCGTGGCAGCGATTCTGGCAGAGACCAGCCTGCCAGAATTTTCTGGATCTGGCACTGCCAAATGCAAATAGAATGCCTGCAAAATACGGATTGCGGCCGCGTGCAATCCGCATTTTGCAGAACGGAACAGCCGGCCCCTAATAGAACAATCCTATCCTTAATGCTGACAAGAATAGGACATGTTTTATAATCTTGCGGATTTCGCAGTACGGACATACAGATGTGGACACGACACAGATTGAAGTGAATGGATCCGCATCCAAAGTGCAAAAAATGCAGATCGAACACGAACCAAAACCACGGTCATGTGCAGGATCCCTAAATGTGGAGCATGGTGGAGAGGACATCATGGCATGGAGCTGCTTTGTTGCCTCAAGGCCTGAGCACCATAAGATCATTGAACAATAGAATCTAAGGTGCATCAAAACATTATACAGGAGACTATAAGGCCAGCAGCCCATGACCCAGAGCACACAAGTAAATCAACTATAAAATGTTTTTTTGAAATGGCCAAATCAGAGAGCTATGCATGCAAGACATCCAAGAAATACCAGGAACTGACAAGAAAGGTCCAAAAATCCTTCTCAACAAGGTGACTGCTGCTAAAAGAGATCTACAGGTTAAATTAAAGGGAACTTTTTCTTTCTGCAATTTTACTAGTAATCAGTGAAGAAATCCTTGTAATTCTAAAGGCTTCATTCCCTTTTTCTTGCAACTGTGTTTATTGCTGACATAATGAGGACATATGGTTGTGACGTCCCAGTTAGTCTATGACAGCGGTCCAATACCTCAGATGAGTCATCTACCTTGTGAAGATGGTCTACGATATGAACAGTAGGACTGTTTGTGTGTTATTAAGTTAGATTGTGATTGTCTATAATTATGACTTAGATAACAATCAGAAAACATTTTATAATCAATGCAGCAATCATTGTAATTCCAAAGGCTTCATTTCCTTCTTCTTGCAACTGTATTTATTGTTGACATGGTGAGGACATATGGTTGTGACATCTCTGTCAGTCTGTGACAGTGGTCCAACACCTCAGATGAGTCCTACACCCTGGATAGATTGTCTAAGCGCCCTTGCAAATGGTTTTCACTGACTACTGAATAACCGCAACGTGATGGTAGTTAAGGATTAACTGCCTGGAAATTTAGGCTTAGTTGAGGCAGAGATCAGCGCGTGATGATCACCATGCAGCTAGCACAAGCCCCAGAGGGAATAAATAGAAGTGGAGGAAGACTGGTGGTTGGACACCGAAGAGAAAGAGTGAGAGCTGGCACAAGTGTGAGTTGGAAGTCACTCCGTGTAGCTAGCTAGTAGAAGAGGTGAATGTCACTAGCAATAAAGGTGTCTCTCCACAGGACACCTTGTCCTAAGTGGGACAAAGATGAGCCCTATTCGAGGCTGGACCTAGGATAGAAAGTTGCTGCATAGCCCCTGTATCCTGATAGCCCATATATCCTGATATGTCTCAGTTTGCTGATATGCGTTAGCCTGGTGCAGCACGTGGAAAAACTGCTCCATTATTTTGATGATACTGAACTGACTGCTGCTACTGCTTCTGCTACTTGTGGTAGCAGAGACTATGGAAGGTGAGTGAATCAGCAGGGGTGGAGGGAGGCTTTTTGCTCAGACACGCAGACAGCAGGCATCTGCTCACCAAAAGCTGTGTACACAGTGCATCCTGGTAATAAAGCAATTTGGCCTGCCATTCAGTAACAGGAAAACATCTCCCCATTTTGCTTTGATAGTGAGGGTCTAAGGCAGGGGTGGGGAACCTCCAACCCGCAGGCCGTATGCAGCCTGCAGGACCATTTCATGTGGCCCCCGGCCCCCTGCCAGAAAATGCTAATGACCGCTTCCATTATGGACGCGGTCATTAGCATGAGGGAGTCATGAGAAGGTGAGAACAGCGCTGCTCTGGCTGTACTCACCTTCCCTGGTCTTCTCCCCGCCGTACAGTGTCAGAACGCAGTGCACGTAGGCGCGCGCTATGACCTGACGCTGTGCGGCAGGGAGAAGACCAGGGAGGGTAAGTGAACCTGCCAAGAGGCAGCGCCGTCCGGAGCTGGAAAGGTAAGTTTATTTTATTATTTATTTTAAAAGTCTGATCTGAGGTCTGATTGGGGCTCATCTGAGGTGGGGAGGGGCTGGGGGCATATTGGGGTTCTGATCTGAAGCTGGGGGCATATTGGGGGTCTGATCTGAAGCTGGGGGCATATTGGGGGTCTGATCTGAAGCTGGGGGCATATTGGGGGTCTGATCTGAGGCTGGGGCCATATTGGGGTCTTAGCTGAAGCTGGGGGCATATTGGGGGTCTGGTCTAAAGCTGGGGGGCATATTGGGGGTCTGATCTGAGGCTGGGGGCATATTATGGGTCTCATGTGAAGTTGGGGGCATATTGGGGGTCTGATCTGAACTGGGGGCATATTGGGGGTCTGATCTCAGGCTGGGGGGCATATTGGGGGTCTGATCTGAGGCTGGGGGCATATTGGAGGTCTGATCTGAGGCTGGGGGGCAGATTGGGGGTCTGATCTGAGGCTGGGGGGCATATTGGGGGTCTGATCTGAGGCTGGGGGGCATATTGGGGGTCTGATCTAAGACTGGGGAGGGTCTGATGAGGGTCTGATCTGAGGCTGATGGAGGTGGGGGGCAGATCTGAGACTGAGAAAGGGACAAAGGTAGGGACAGTGGCAGGGACAGTGAAAGCTGGGTGAACCCCTCTCTGGACCCCTCTGGGTTTAGCTTGGCTTACATTACTGCCAAATAACTAAATATATAATATTTTCAACTTAAATATTAGACAGCTATATTTGGTCAAAATGGCGCATGTACTATTTGTAATATATAGTGTAGGTGCCATTTTGTGCTGCAAAAATACAGCGCTCTAGATTTTTTAATTGAAGCGCAATTTCTGTAACTAATCCCTAAGTCACTTATATGTTTGACCAAACATAGCCGTCAAATTTTTAAGTTGAGAATTTTGTATGGCCCACAAATGATGTTACAAATATCCAAATGGCCCTCAGCAGCAAAAAGGTTCCCCACCCCTGGTTTAAGGGCATGGCTATGCAGTAAAAAACAGACTGCTTGAGGGTAACGATACGTCTGTCAGTACATAAGCAAGCATGCAGTTCTTTCCAGCTCTGTACCCCACTGAGATTATTGGTCATTGTGGCTGGTGTTATTGTTGCTATCTTGTCACCAGTCTAGTCCTCCTACACCAGCTCTTCCTCCTTCAGTGGTAGCTCCTCATCCTCCACTTCCTCCTTCATGGGACTTTCTTTGTTTGGGTACCCAACAGCTATATGGCGGCCAGCAAGATGCGGAAGCTGTCATTCTTCCGTGATCCCTTGCTCCAAGATAAATATCAGAGTTGACATTGTTGATGCCACAGGAGTCCCCACTGACAAATATGGTGGCCTCTTCAAAGGACCTGAGTGTGCGACATACGTCTCTAAGGAGTTACCACTGCCTTACTTCAAAACAACAAATGTCCACTCCTGAGGTGGTCTGGTATATGATGAAATCATTCACTGCATTAAATAATTCACTGCATTAAGCTGATCATACAGATGCTCCAGAATATGCAAAGTGGAATTCCAGCAAGTTGGAACATCATGGATCAAGTGGTGCAATGGCAGACCATTCTGTTGCTGCAAGTCCAAAAGGGAATTTTTTCCACATAAGAATGGCTGAAATGCGAGGGCAGTCCTGGACATGGCCAGCAACCTTTGCATGCCACTGTACTTTTTCAAGAATCACGTGCACCATGCAGCGAGCGTGTGCTATTAACCTCAAATGTAGCGCAGCCACTGAGTTCTGTGTTGCTGACCACCTTGCCCAGTTGGTGGGGAGATAGCCAGCAGAATAGTTGTTGCTTGATGCACATTAACAACTGGTCAGCTGTGTGGCTACTCTCACCCAGGCCTATCAACTCTAACACAACATGGCAACACTTCACTTTACACATATGACAGGAAGTAGGAGTGATGCTCTGACCTGTTTCTGTTTGGGACAGAAGGAGGACATGGAGGAGGCAGATAAGCTCTTGGTGTCGGAACCAGACCGACACAAACATGGAGGATTCAATAGGACCTGGCCTTGTTGCTGAGGTGCTGAATATTGACCCAGTGGACTGGGAAAGACATGTACTGTCCCTTCCCATAACAGCTGCTCCAGGTGTCTACAGTGGCATGCACCTTGCTGCACAGCAAGAACTGCAAGGAGTGGCCCATGTTCTTCACCACGTGACAGTACAAGTGAGGGATGGCTTTTGGCTTACGTATATTGCAGTGTGGCTGAGCGCATGCTATTAGTTACTTAAAGGCAGCAAAAAAGTGGTACAGCAGACACTTCACTGCCAGCAACATGGCCAAGTGGAAGTTAAGCTTGTGCCCCAGTGGATTGCTGGGCACCTAGAGTTGTTTCCTGGCCACACATTCCGTTATCAATGGCTGTTGACAAAGAGAAGTGGAGGAGGCGGAGGAGTCTGAGCGGGAGAAGCAGTAACTTATGAAGATGATGACAATGACAAGGACTCTGCACTGCACGTGGATGCGGCCTGGCTGCTGCAAATGAAATTGCGTGAAGGAGGAAACTCTAGTTGCGCTAGGTAGCAGCCATTTCTATTTTCCCACAGGAACTTGTGATATCACTTCATATACTACAATAGAGCCACGGTTCCTAAGTTTGTGTTTGAATTACCACAGTTTATTTTACTCCTGTAAATGTATGTTATTGGGGTGCTGGCAATAAGCCTATAACTGAAGAAACATTTTTACAATAAAAAGCTGGCTGGTTGCTCATGCAGAAAAATTGTTATTTGCAGGATTCTGTGATGCAGAACTTGCTAAACAGTTTTCCCTGATAAAACTCTAAAATCTACCCAATTATATCTGCAATTATCTCTCTATACTATACTATTTGTATAGTGTCCTTAGCAACTGGCTTGTGTCTGAATTTTTATTTTTTTTTTGCAGACAGAGCCACAGCACACCCTATTACACCCACAAATGAGAACAGAATGGCTTCTTGCTCAGTCTCAGGAGAAGGATCTGGTTGATTACTGCCCTTGATTGGTTGATTAGGTTGTCTATCAGTCTATGAACCAATCAGGGCAAGCCTTCACACACCCCACTTTCCCCTACTGTCATGCAATCCATGCACTCTGAAATTAATCTTCAAAACTTTGGATTCGTTTGACAGACAACTTTTTTGTGAAATTGGTAACTAATGCAATTTATTTAGAATTGATTAGCTCATCTCTAATGTGGATGTTGCCTCTCATCGTAATGCTATTTCTTAATGGCAGTGCCCTCTTTCAGCAGTATAATGTGTGCTGCCATACTGCAAAGACTGTTTCGGAATGGTTTGAGGAGCAAAGAGATCAAGGTGATGCCTTTGCAACAGCTCTCAGCCATACAGGGGATGACAAGTGCCCCCCAAAATATCCAAACGCAGTCAGTGTAGTATTAGCTAAAACTATTCCCATATTACTCTCCCAGCGGGCAGACGGCAGTTACCCTTCATCCAATCAGAGGTTTAAAGCCTCCTGTGCAATAATGGTATTGATCCTGTGGTTAGCCAGAAATTGCTCTGCATTTTTTCACATACGAGTTCACAGGTGAAGAGAACAGAAGTAGTCAGTGGAGAAAGAAAATATGCACAACAAGAAAGTCGATGCTATTGATTTAATACGCAAATATATTGTTACATTACTCTGCATAGATCAGGGCTTCATGAAGCGGAGCTGGGACGAGAGGTAACAGTGTTAAAATCGAACAAGGCTTGGAGCCTTCAAAGAACCAGGAGATTTTTTTTTTTTTTTATAAATGGGGGCGATACTGGCCATGACCTAATTTATCCTCCTACTGTGTTTGAAAAGAACAAGTTCTTTATCCTTCATTATCTAGAACAGCATGGGGGATCTGCTGCAGATGTTCGGGAAGAAATCTGTAGCAAAATTCCACTAAAATAGTAGTTAGTAAATAGAAGTAAAGAAGCATGTATGGGCAAGATGGGGGCAACCCTAGTGTGAGATGTTCAGCTTAAAGGGGTTGTCCAGGACAAGGAAAACATGGCCATAGGTTATGTGTGGTATTGTAACTGCGCTCTATTCACTTCAATGGAGCTCACCTGCAATACCACACAACCTATGGACATGTGTGGTACTGTTTTTGGAAGAAAGCAGCCATGTTTTTCTGGGCAACCCTAGTGTGTCAGTGCCTAATTATAGGTGTAAGGATAAACTTTATTATGGAGCGGGGGAAGCCAGCTGATGAAGTCAATCCACTTCTTGCCCACTCCGCCACAAAATTTGTTGAACACATTCCTTCATGTTGTTTCTATGCTATGTCTTCTGTTAATGTCAAGGGAAATTTGATTTGGATGAACTTACAGCATATGATTTTTGATGAGATTTCAAAGAAAGGCTGAGTTAAAGTGGTTGTCTGAGTAACTGAGTAACTTTTTTATGGAGGCCCCCTATGATACAGTGGTGCCGCTTGGTCTCCTAACGGGCTACAGCAGTGACGTATTGTTTTGGCTGCAGCGTCGACGTTCCATATGCCACTGCAGCTAACCATGTATAGCATGAGACCACAGGCCAATGATTGGCTTCAGCAGTATATGGGATATCACTGATGCAGCCAAAACAATATGTTACTGCCGCAGCCCAGACAGGACCTAGCAGCTGGACAGGACTGGAAGAGCCACGAAAGGTGAGCTATTTTATTATTTTATCTACATCCCTGCACTTTGCTGATAAAAAAAATTGTCACGCCTTCCTTGTCTTGATTGACAGGGCCAGGCAGCTTGTTTGATCTTCTGCCGGCCCTGTCCTCGCTTCAAATCCCGCGCCGTGCGGAATAAAATCGGTGCAGGCGCAGTGAGTGGCGCTGGCCACCGGGCTCCCGGCTACCTCACTGCGCCTGCGCCGATGACGTCAGAGTACACCCGGCTGATGTACTCTGGGGCACCAATATAAAAATTAATACCAGATTGGGCATCAGGTGACATTTGCACATTGCAAATGTCATCCTGTTTAATATGCCCTGATCTGGTGACAGAAACCCTTTAAGCCACTACAATGGTGGGTAGAACTTCCTGATAGACTGGTGAGTACCATGCCGCTCCCTAGTGTAAAGTCATGTGACATTTTATTTAGGTTCTTAATGTGTGCACCATGCTGTAAATTGTACATTGCACTTTATATGCTAGTTCAGTTTTAATTTAACTACTTGCAGATCGCCCACAGACTATATATGATTCAGAGGTCCATGCTTATCTCTGCAAGGACATTCCTGAACGTCATTGCAGAGCTAATCGCTGCAAGCTAATTGTGTCATAAGTCTGTACCCCTCAGCCTGGGAATTACAGAACATATAACCAGAACCTCAGCTCCTTATCTAAGGTTCTTCAGAGAGACTTTAGAAAGACAGAGAGAAGGAGTATCACAACCCCCATCATTTATGCTATCCATAGATTGCAATTGGGGAGGAATTGCACTGTGGTTTGCTTGAAGCTGTGCCATAATGTTGTTGGATTTACTCCTACTCTTATTCTGCACTTTAGTAAAAATAAAATATTTATTTGCACCCCTGGCCTGGTCGCTGTCTCCATTAGAATTCACCACCCATTGCATCGGTTTCCACACTCCTGCCTTGCACCCTGCTAAAAACATTTTAAAGGCTATGTACACCTTTGTAGGCAATTTCTTTTATTACTGCATTGTACTTATTTTTACTAAAAATCATTTTTTCAATTGGTCTTTATTAAAAAAAAATATGGAATCCTTTTTTTGTGAACATAGCTGAGATGCTGTAGAAGAAGCCTGTGGATTTTCTGTCTTTTCCATCATCTGGGAAGCTGAAGGGCTCCTTCTCTCTGCTCTCTGACCTTATAAACACTCATTAAAGCTCAATCCTTATCTTACTGGTAAGAATGCGGCTTAAATAAGTGTTTATGACCTCTTAGTAGTTTAGAGGTAAGGGTTATCAGATTTTTGGCAAAAAGTGAAAGTGAAAGTACCAGTCATACAGTTAGAAAAACAGTTAACCCTTTGTGACAGAATGGCTCAATATTTTTAGTAAAGGCCAATTGAAAATATCGTTTTTAGCCAAAAATGAGTAAAACACAATCATAAACAAAAATTGCAGGGTGTACATAAAGGTCACACCCAACTAAACCGATCCCAACACCAGGGTGTGCCCAGAGAAGAAAGGGTGTGCCCTCCAGTCACTGCACTGGCTCTAGGGAGAAAAAGTCTGAGGATTGTCACTGTGATTTGTATGCACAACTACACTGCCAGAGCCACTGCTACTCCCATCCTCCACCCTCTCTTCCAGGGCCCGCTGTTTTTGCAGATGCTTCAGTTCTTCCATAACAAAGCTGGTAACAGCATTATCAATAGCAGCAGAAAGGACTATGTGAATGGTGGCAAGAGAGCTCTTCAGGAGCACAGAGGTCCTGCACTGTGAGCCAGAAACAGCTACAACTTTTGTTTCTGAGCAACAGCTTAAACCGCTTGAAAGTCTGACAAATGAATAGTTAAACTGGGAGACCCTGGAGTTCCCATTTAAAGCCATTTTACAATAGAGCTTTAAATCACGTAGAATTACATTGTCGACTCATTATAATTACAAGGGCCAATAAATCGCTGGACATCAGAGATGAGCGCGCCAGATACTCTAAGACGTTCACTGCTGGCTGACAAATTTTTATAAGACCAGAATGAATTTCCTGACAGCTGCAAGAAAGCAACGTCCCCTATAAAAATGATTCACGGGCAGAAATCAGTTCCTGGCGAGAATGAGCTGTCTCCGTCCTGCTGGCTTCTGTCAAACAAAGACTTAAGGTTAAATATGGCAAACACTTCATTGCTTCATTTACAATCCTATGAATTAGCAGATTAACATATAGTGGATATTAAATCAAGAGCCAGAAAAAAAAACAATATGAACGGCGAAGACCAATTATTTAGTATCCGCAGATGCTAATGTGCTAATCAATACCGTGAATGTAACCATATCCTCAGTGGACTGACCATAATTATCATATAGGTACATACTGCCTCTTTCAGGTTTCGAAAAGTTCTACAGTATTCCCTCTACAGTTTCACAGCATTTTCAAGCTCTCTCTTGCTGTTATTCAATGGAAATATTTGTGCTGTAAATTTTCAGCAGGCAGACATCTATTCATAATCATAATATATTGATTAAGCTTTATCCAAAAAAAACAAAATGGCTTCCCTAAAGGAGTCCTCCATTATTGCCATTTCCAGGTAGCTGGGTTAAGTATTTACCAGGTAGGTCTATCCTCTAGGCCTCATGCACACAAACAAATTTTGCATCGTTCCTATGGGTGCCTGCATGAGGGCTCTATTATCTACTCTGACAATTATCTCTGGCACATGTCTACCTGAGACCTTGTCCAGAAGTAGAGGCTAAGCTATATTTACAATCCACATAGAGGAGTTTCCTGATTTATAAACCCCATTTTCAAATTCTCTATTCAAGAATTTTGAGTTAGTAGAAGGGGTCCCCCTATTTAACAGAGCAAATAAGAGTTGAAAAGAGTGCCCCCACTCTGTAGTACTGAACATGAGGCAGCAGGATTAGTGGTCACAGCAAACTAGCATATGGTTAAAAGTCTCTCAATGAGGGCACAGTCTTTATCAGTATTAAAGGGGTTATCTGAGTCATTTATTTGTTCTTTGTATGTTTCTAACTAATCAAATGTAAGGGATTTACAATTCACTTACTTTATCTGCAGTGGCTCCTTTCTCAGATTTCACTTAGGGTCACATGACCTGTGAGGTCAGCTTCTCTCTCTGCTCTGAGGATATTTCGTGCACAAGCTTGGGGAACATTTCTGTGTCTGTGCACTTTGAGACATCACTGTGCTGGCCACACCCCTCTGCACTGCCATCTGCGGCTGTCTGCCCTGTGTCTCCCCTCCCACTGGATTAATCAGGAGATATCAACCCTTTCAACCATCAGCAGCACAGACTCAGGGCTGGAGGCTTTGCTGAGCAGCTGCAGGCAGTGAAGAGACACAGGATCTGCCCTTCTCATCCTGCAGACACAGAGTTGACAGACTGGAGGAGTTCTGCAGAGCATTGCACAAGAACAGGTAGGGGGGAGATCCGTTTGTATCAGCAGTGACATTATACAGCTGGGACTTGTAGTCTTACACATACAACATGCTGCTGAGTATCCCAGCAGTCAGACATTTTACTCGTGGCAGCACTTTTATTGATGCTCACAAATATTCATGAGGAAAACCTCAGAGATTGTTGTTATTGCAGTTATTGCTTATAAACACTCATTATAGTTCAATTCTTTTCTTATGGATGTAGCTTACTATTATTAGATGAATGTAGAATTCTCATAGCAAGGCAGAAGTTAACTCTTTATGACAAAGCTGCTGAGTATTCTTAATAAAGACCAACCGCTTACACTCTGCTTTGGCTTGCGGTGCATGCCGCTTCCCTGAGTGTCAACACATTAGCTAGAGTCACCTCAATATGGCAGCAATGAAGATGGGAACACTACATCCCTTCCATGGGGTTCAGTCTTACATAATATGACTCTCCAACAGGTGCTTCATGGTTGAAGTATTTCTACCTTCACAACCACTGCGCACACTCTTT
Organism: Rhinella marina; assembly: GCA_900303285.1. NCBI lineage: Eukaryota > Metazoa > Chordata > Amphibia > Anura > Bufonidae > Rhinella > Rhinella marina. The sequence goes on from ONZH01009516.1 coordinate 38,228, forward strand.
TCTGTTCTCTCCCAGCCACAGAATGCCTTTTCTCAGAAAAACACATCATTGTTCACACTCTCTCACATAGCATTGCACACAGTCTCTTGCACAGTACTGCACACAGGAAGCAGGCTGGCTGATATTGGTCACAGTCCTGGTTGTTGTACAGGTCTCAGTTGCTCTCAGAAAGTAGGGTCTGGGCACCTTTTTGCTACTCCTAGCTCTGGCCTCAACTCCCCTGTGTTTCTCAACTGTGACTTTGGCGTATCTAAACTATGAGATGGTGCACCTTTATGGCTTCTGCCACTCACCTCAACTGCTAGCTAACAACAAACAGGAATCTGCAGTGTCTTCCAGCTCACACTACTGCTGTGTGACTCTGTTTTTCCATCTCTCTTGCTTTTCTCCACAATGTCTGCCTGAACTCCTATTTATCCCCTCTAGGACATGCCACTGGCATTACCCTCATTATGATCTCAGACTCAGTTCAGCCTCTGCCTTGTTATAAGGCAGTTTGCAACCAATGTTTTACATATTATAAAGCAATACACATCACTTCCAGCGTGTTCCCGTTGCATTTCATCATTATTCATTGTGGACCTTCTTCTGGTCAAAACCATACAGTTTTGAGAGGATAAGCCACTATCACAGGCTATCAGTAATGTCATTAATTCACATCTCATCTTGGCCATGATACATTACAGGGCATTTCATCCACAGTTGCGGACATCATATCTGGTTACTTCACTGCCATCTCCCAGTGGCATAGGCACATAACATGGCACAGCACATAGCATATGAAACATGGCATACACTTAGTAGACATGGGTGTTGTTACATGGCACACTTAAGTTTTGTGCATCTGTAATGGCCCAGACTGGTATGTGTCGGAGGTGTCGGAGGTATTTCAGTATTTCTAGGTTCCCTAGTTTTCTCCAGTCTAAAGGTAAAGGCCTGCATTCTGAAACTCTCCCTCATTCCTTAGTTTCCCTATATGTGAGCTCAAAACACTTCCATCTGGTGTCTAAAGTTGGTATTGCACATTATACATTATTGTCTGCATTGCCTTATATTGCTGTACTCTCATAGGTTCCTTTTCATGCCATTTATGTGATGGAGTGTGCTTGACCATGTGACCCCCCTGCTACCTGGCAGCTGCCAATGACAGACCAGAGGATGTAGCTAGTTCCGCCCTCCTTTTTCTCTAGGGAGTGAGCTGGAATATTCCAGAGAGTTCTGGTTCTATCACAGACCAGAGAGTAGTGCACAGCTCTCCTGCATATCTCAGCGAGCCATTCAGGCCTGAGGCCTAGTTATTCAGCCATTATCATCACCAGCACAGTTAACCCAGACTGTATCCAGACAGCTATAAGGATCATCACAGGTTCTTCCAAGTGTTCAGTAGGACTACCTATATAAAGTTCCAGAACCTACTGTCTGACCTCTGAGGAGTTGAGGGTCACCCACTCAGGATCACTTCTACCCCGGCTTACACGTCCGGAAGGTTCATGCGTCTTCCACCTGGTCGCCAGAGTGCGAGGGCAGCGTCATCCTCTAAGTATTTCAAGTGCTCAAAGTTCTTTAGTTTCCCGTGTCTTACTCAGCTGAAAGGACTAATCTATTGGATCAGGTCTGTACTTACTTATTGTACTACTACTACTCCTATCATCTGAAGTCAGTCGACAGCTAAGCTCTTAAAGCTACAGCTGTCAAGCCACGCTACTCTACCGCTGTATCCATACCATCTAAACCTGGCTGTATACCAGAGAGACTGTAACCTGTATAACATATTGGTTTCTGCATTAAAGCAAACGTTATCCTTGACCCCTGGCATTGGTTTAATTATTGGTGCCTTGTGCGAGGAGGGTAACAGGAACAATCTTGCAGCCGGGCAATCCTGGGAACAAGGCCGCCATAGTAACCCTCGTGCCCGTGATATCACCCATGACAACCTTAAAGGTCCCCTGTCCCAGGATAGTACCCGTGTGCTGCAAAAGTGGCATCAGGAACACAGGATAGAGCCCCTGCGCCAATCCTATACTCAATATATATGTTTGCTGGACTGTGCTAATCTGTGGAACTACAAGTCCCAGAAGTTCTCATTAACCCCTCAATGCCTGTCTGCGATTTATGTGAAGAAGGAGTACTTTATTTAAAGAGGGGGAGGCCTGTATACTGTGCAACAAAGACTGTGTGTTTTATGCCATCGCCATTTTTGTGTGGTCCCGCCGCCGGAGCGGCTCACAAGGGGTTAATTCAGCCTCTAGAGTCTCCCGCGTGCCAAGTGCTCAAGCCACGCCCACCTGCAGTGTTGCCCAGCCTGTTTATTCTCCGCCCATCAGTAGGAACCTTCAGCCCTTGTCCCTGTGTACCAGAGGAGAAGGATTTCACCGCCGGACCCGAGCTCAGGAAAAGGAAGCTGCCCCAGCGCTACCACTGCTGCTCTCTGCCGCTACCGCCATCAGTGCCAGCCTGTATCCTCTGTCCCTAACCTGCACCACCAGTGCCCTGTCAGCCAGCATCTTCAGTCTGCATCACCAGCCTGCACCATCATCCACCTAAGTGCCATTTTCTTTTCTACTGTGATACTATACATAAAGAGGGGAAGGATTCATCTGAGACTGTTTTGCTGCACAATTATACATTTCTTAAAGTGACAGACGCACCATTTTTCTTAAAGGGACAGTGTACCTATTTTTGCAAACATATCTAATCCTCAAATAAATGACCAAACCAGCCCCATCATCCGCTAATATTCCTGCACCTCAGGCTGCTGCTGCCAACATCATCCCTGCTCCTGTAATGGCTACTGGCCTGCCATTTTTCATAGGAACCTCCAGTCTCCCGAGCTATAGAGGAGAACCCACTTTTGTTGGGCTTAAAGAGAAAATACTTCGCACTCTTGAACTTGTCTCGCTTTCTCCTAATCAGCAGGTTCAATTGCTTCTAGGACAACTTGAAGGTCCAGCTGCTGAAGAAGTACGTTCCTGGCCAGCTACCGAAAAATCCAGCGTGCTAAAAATCCTTAACCGTCTGAACAGAGAATTTGAAGTACAGTCACCTACAGAGGTTCGTCTAAAGTTCTATGACAGACATCAGAGACCAGGTGAGACTCTAAGAGACTATGTACTTGCTCTACAGTCCGCATATAGAGCTTTACAACAGGTCGACACCATAGACCTTTCTGCTGTTGAAAGCATCATCACTGACAGATTCATAGAAGGAGTGAACTCTAGGCTGATACAGAGCCAATTACGCATGCTAGCAGTGCACAATCCCAACATGTCATTTCTTGACTTCAAAGTCCTAGCCCTGCGAGTAATAGGAACTGATTCATCTTCTACCAGCTATACTCCTACTCCGTATTCCCCAGACCTGGTTGGCGGAATTCCTACCATCTCACCACTACCTACTGTTTCACCTATGCAGGCTGTCCAAGCTGCACAGACCTCTACACCTGTTAGTGTTAGTACCACTGTTACTCCAGATACACTTGCTCAAGTAGTGGACTCTCTTTGCCAGGCTCTAAAGGAGTTAAAGGGACACTCTTCCGCATCATCCCGTGAATCATCTGTAAGCAGGACATTGTCTCCAGAGCCCAGCTCTAGCCGTCCAAACCCTGATAGGCCCCCGCCTTAAAGGTTTTCATCACGTGAACGTCCTTACTGCACCTATTGTCGTCGCATTGGACATTACAGGTCCCAGTGCTTTCAGTTAAACGGGATACCCCCAAGTCCAAAGGGCCGCCCCTCGGGAGGTGAAACCAAAGGCCCAGAGGGACAACCGCAGTGGTTTTCGAGATTTCTCTCAAAATGCCCGTATGTAACCATATGGATAGACGGTGTTCCTCTTGAAGCCCTCGTTGACACCGGTTCCCAAGTCACTACCATCTCCAGGCACATATTTGAGGAACATTGGGATCCTAGTGTATTGAGCCCAGGTGGTAAAACTAAATTGCGACTAATTGCCAGTAATGGTCAGCCCATTCTCCAATTAGGCTACTGGGAGCATACCATACGTATTGGTGATCGTGAACTACCTCAACAAGGTATGATAGTTACTGAGGCTCAAGGAGTTAGCACATCTGTAGTGTTAGGCATGACTGTCATACGTCATGTTTTCTCGGAACTGTTGAATGCCTTGCATGCCTCTTTGCCATCTGCTTCCTCCCATTATAGGCAAGCTATCCAGCAAACCATAAAAGCGCTCACCGCTCAGCAGAAGTTTGCCAACAGCAAAGGGGAGATCTGTCGTGTCCGCACCAAGGATTCAGAGTTCATCCAGGGATTGATAGCACTGACTATGAAGCTCTTCTGGATTCCGTCCAAATTGATGGCCAGCCTCTTGTGAAAGCCGCTAGGAGCATCGTAACTGTCTCAAATGGTCAAGTTCCGGTACGACTTGTCAATCTCAGTGATTCACCAATTGAACTTCATAAATTCACTTCAGTTGCCATGCTATACCAACTCGACCCAGAAAACATTGTGAGTGAAGAGACCATCACCTACCAAAAGTCTATCAAGGCCTCTTCCAAAGACTCTAACAGAACTCATACCCACTGGTGGGATGAACTCAGCATTGGAGACCCTAATACTCCCATTGAGCATGTCAACGGTGTTCTCAAGGTTGCCAAGCGACATAGCGAAGCATTCAGTAAACATTCCCTTGACTTTGGAAAGACCAACCTGATTCAGCACAAAATAAATACAGGTGACCATCCTCCTATCAAGGAGAAGCATTGGCCTATTCCTCCTGCCAACTACCAGCAAGTAAAAAAGTTGATCAAAGAAATGAAGGATACCAAAGTTATCCAGGAGAGTCAAAGTCCTTGGGCCGCACCTATCGTCCTAGTAAGGAAGAAGGACGGAAATATCCGTTTTTGTGTGGATTACAGGAAATTAAACAACATAACTCACAAAGACGCATACCCTCTCCCACGCATAGAGGAATCCATCGCTGCTCTGGGTTCAGCTGCCTATTTCTCAACTCTCGACCTCACCAGCGGTTACTGGCAAGTACCTATGGCTCCTGAGGATAGAGAGAAGACCGCCTTCACCACTCCGATGGGACTCTACGAGTTCACCAGTATGCCATTCGGGTTATGCAACGCCCCTGCCACATTCCAACGTTTGATGGAGAGGTGCCTTGGTCATGTTAATTTCCAAAGTGTCTTACTATATCTCGATGATGTTATTGTGTACTCACGCACCTATGAAGACCACCTAAACCATCTGGCAGAAGTGTTCCAGGTTCTTATTGACCATGGTCTGAAAATAAAGCCTTCTAAGTGCTACCTGCTGAAGCCAAAAGTTGCCTACTTGGGACATGTCATAAGCGCTGAAGGAATCCAGCCCGACCCCGAGAAAGTCTCTGTTGTGAAGGATTGGGACACTCCAAGAACGGTCAAAGAAGTCAAAAGTTTCCTCAGTTTTGCCGGCTACTACCGCCGCTTCATACCACATTGCTACTTTGCGCAAGTAGCAGAACCACTTACAGAGCTATTACGTGGTTGCCCCCGAGAGAGCTACAATAGAAGACTTCCTGTAAACTGGACTGAACCTCAAGAGACTGCATTCCAAACCCTGAAAACCTTGCTGACATCACCTCCAATTCTTTCCTACCCTGATTACAATCATCCATTCCGTCTCTACACAGACGCCAGTTTCCAAGGCCTAGGAGCTGTATTGTCACATGTGCAAGATAATCGTGAAAGAGTCATCGCTTACGCCAGCCGAAGTTTGAGAGGCGCTGAGAAGAATGACAACAATTATAGTTCATTCAAGTTAGAACTGCTAGCTCTAGTGTGGGCTGTTATAGAGAAATTCAAGGACTACCTTGCAGCAACACCTTTCACCGTGTACACAGATAACAACCCACTAACTCATCTCAACACCTCACAACTAGGTGCCCTCGAGCAACGTTGGGCCTCAAGATTGGCAAATTTTAGCTTTGACATAAAATATCGCAGTGGTAAAACCAATGTGAACGCTGATTTACTGTCCCGGCTGCCCAAAGGGGAAGAGTCACCTGAAGATGACGATTGGGAAGACGTTGAGATGCCTCCCTTCTATCAGATGTTTGCAACGCAGAACACTATTGCTGCGACTCAAGTTGATGGAGTTCCTCAACAGAAGTCTGATCCCTTCCTAGAACCATCTAGATGGCAGACTATCCAAGATTAGTCACGAGTCCTTGGAGAAATCTTTGACTACCTCTCTACTGGTAGAATCCCTATAAGAATCCGAAGACCATACCCTGATATCGAGCTTCGACGCCTATGGAGACAAAGAAAGAGGCTGTTCCTCAACAAAGGCTTAATTCTCAGAAACTCTCTAGATCCTGTCTCAGGCGAAAGACACCCTCAAATCCTCATCCCCAGACGTGATGCCAAGATCGTACTCGATGCCTATCATGATCAGTCCGGCCATTTTGGTGTCCACAAGACTGAAGCCACTATCCGCCAAAGATTCTACTGGATAGGAATGAGAGCAGACATCAACAACTGGTGCAGTGAGTGCCCTGCTTGCAACATTTCTAAAGCCGGCAAGAAGGAAGCCAGAGCACCATTACATCCTATCAAGTCTTACAGGCCAAATCAGTTAGTCGCCTTGGATCATGTGAAATTGGCTCCTACCCGATCTGGGTACACTTATGCACTGACGATGGTAGACCATTACTCTAAGTGGGTCGTTGTGGTTCCAGTAAAGGACTTAACAGCTAGAACAACAGCCATCACTTTTTACAAAGAGTACGTCAAGCACTATGGTTGCCCTGAGTCAGTATTGACAGATCGTGGACTTGCTTTTGAGTCCCAACTTTTCAAAGAACTTTGTAATTTCCATGAATGCAAAAAAACTCCGCACAACAGCCTACCACCCACAAGGGAACAGACTATGTGAAAAGATCAATCAAGTGTTCATCAACATGCTGCAAACAGCATCTGTGACCAAAAAGGCAGAATGGCCGCAACTCTTGGATGAGTTGGTTGAAATATACAACAATACCACTCTACTGGCTACTCGCCATATTACCTGATATTACCTTAAAGGTCCCCTGTCCCAGGATAGTACCCGCGTGCTGCACATCCTATTCACTCTTCATCTGAACATGGTCTAACTTGTAGTGGCGGTACAGTGTGATTACATCTGCTCATGTCATTCACTTTAATCAGAGGAGCAGTTGTAGTTAATATGCACTGCAGCTACAAGTTACACAGTCTGCAGTTAAAAAATGTAGAGGACACAGCACTCGCAAGGGGTGCCAGGAGTCAGACCCCCACCGTTCAGACAGGGGCGTAGCTATAGGGGGTGCAGAGGTAGCAGTCGCTACCGGGCCCAGGAGCCTGAGGGGGCCCAAACACCCTTGTAACACATAAGAAGACACACAGAGCACTAAGAGGAGGGGGCCCAAGCTGAACTCTTGCACCAGGGCCCATGAGCCTTTAGCTACGCTCCTGCGTTCAGATATTGATGACCTACATGTATCCTGAGGAGAGATCATCAATATACTAGCACTGCAAAACTCCTTTAAGATCCTACATACAACTGATGAGATATTTAGCTGAATGTCTGCAGGAACGGAGCTCAAGTAGAGACAGCCGGAGTGCAGAGAGGACAGATAATTTACAGACTGCTCTTGTCTATCCTCTCTGCTCTGTTCAGCTGTCTCTACATGAGCTCTGTTCAATTACTGTGTGATTAGTACAGGTTTTGTTTGTACTAATAGGACAGCATCCATTTTATTTCAGACTGATGATTGCCCCCTAGACAAAACCAGCTATCATAAATAATGAAAGGTATTTGGTAATGTATTTATAATAAAATAATATTTCAGTATTCTCAATAATTGTATTTTATTAACTTTCGGATAACCCCTTTAAGGCTTAAATTATAAAAGAAGATGAGAATCACTCATTTTATTGATATGTTTTATTAGATTTCATAATGTCTCTTCTCCTTCCGGTAAATGAGGAGGCAATACTGTATATGCATGCCTAACTCTTGTACCCAGTTTTTATTAACACAGTGTAGTTTTGAGGAGCTGACAGAAAGTCTTTTAATACATAAAGATTGCAGAGGGTGTAAGATGCCCCCTGGGCTGAAACACAACAGTACTTTATATCATAATTCAAAAGATAATATGTTTTTTTGAAATGAAGAGTCAGTGGAACTATTTGTCATGGAAAAAAATCAAAGTGAGTCTATTTAATATGACAAGTGAATGTATTGTATTATAATAAATTACAAATACAATCCTGCCTCCTGCAAATTGATAGGAAGACAAGAGATAACGAAATGACAAATAAATCTATATATGAGCACATTCAGCAAAAACAGATGTGTGGGCCTTATTCCCTCTGTATTGTGCTGCACTATACTAAAAAAAACTATTATAAACAGATGAAGAAGGGTTCATTGTAAAAGACACAATGGTAACCAAAGTCAAAAAAATGTAGATGTAACTAGTGCGGCAAACAATAACTCACAAAACAATTTCTACATGTCCAACACAATTTGATCATCCTAAGTCAAAAGAGTGAATTAGTTGGTGTAAAAATGGGCAACTAAAGTGTGAAGATGGAATCTCTGATCATTTGGACTTCATTGTGTTTGATAAGACGATCCTGCCCTGTGAATGAACTGAAGACTTGTCTGAAATATTTGTGCAAGACTTTTTTCCATTTTATATGACAGAATGAACAAAGACTTAGGCCTCTTTCACACTAGTGGCAGCACGGATCCGGCAGGTGAAGGGTGCTGCCGGATCAGTGCTGCCGCAGGGACATGTGTGGGGCCGGAATCACGCTCGGGCCCCACACATGTCACACAGTACAGACACACACACACAGACATATACACATACATACTTACATGCTCCCGGCAGGTCTCCACAGCGCAGGAGGAGCAGCACGGCGCGGACATAGGACGATTCCCCACAGCGCCCTCTGCTGGGCGTCAGGTGGAATCGTCTTATGTGTGCGCCGTCCTGCTCCTCCTGCGCTGTGGAGACCTGCCGGAAGCATGTAAGTTTGTATGTGTATTTGTATGTGTATATGTCTGTGTATGTTTATGTGTATGTATGTATGTATGTGTGCAGGTGACGGATCCGTCATGAACTCCATTGAAAGTCAATGGAGGACGGATCCGTTCACCATTGTGTCACGCCAAACGGATCCATCCCTATTGACTTTCATTGGGGGTCATGACGGATCCGTCTTGGTGCGGATGCCTGGACCGGAGAGCAAACCGCAGCATGCTGCGGTTTGCTCTCCGGTCTGAAGACGGAACGGAATGCTTTTAGGAGCATTCCGTTGTCTTCAGTTCAGTTTTGTCCCCATTGACAATGAATGGGGACAAAACTGAAGCGTTTTATTCCGGTATTGAGCCCGTATGATGGAACTCAATACCGGAATTATAAAACGCTGCTGTGAAAGTAGCTTTATATGAAATGTTTGTGTAAAATATGGTCCCATTTACTTGATAGAATTATTATGACCTGTAAATGAACAAAGAGACTTATCTGAAATGTTTGTGCATATATGTATATGTAAATGAAACCTGTAAATGAACAAATGAACAAAGACTTGTTTGGAAATGTTTGTGCAAAAAAGTTGGGCATTGTCTGCCAAGGTTATCTTGGGATTCAGATTTATTGCAGATCTGGGAATTGGCCCTTACAAGGCCCGTAATGATAACAAATAAACACATTTCACTATTGGGTGAGGCTGGTTAAATAGTATAAAAATATAAACAGTATAAAAGCTGGAACTTTTCAGCTAGTGGTTGAAGCTCACCTACGAAAGGAGGCTTTGCTTAGGGACCAATGTTTTCCCATCAACACTGTGTCTGCTTTTGCTGAAAAGGGCTTGATGTGTCGTTGTCAGATGATGTTAACTGAATCAGTGATGTAAGTTCTTTATTCTTTGTATATACGTATTGTGCAAAAAAATGTATATGTTATTGTTATAGTTAATAAAATCAAGTTATTAACCTTCATTTGAAGTATAGCTGCATAGTTGTCACCTTCATTTTAAAGAGGACCTTTGCCTGTTTTAATAGCTTCATGCATTCCCCATGTAATAACTATTCTGGAGGATCTATTCTTATGGCTCTGTATTGTGCCATTCCTCATTTATTTCTACTAGAAGTTATAAAAGAATTGCTAGCAGTCTGCAGTAAGGGTATAGAGGGGTGTTAACCAGTTGGGGGGGTGTACCTGCACAGAATCACTCTATCCAATCAGTGCTGCTATTTTCAGACTATGCAGGTACACACCCACAACTTGTTACCACCCCTCTGTACCCTTACTGCAGATTGTTAGCAATTCATTCATAACTTCTAGTAGAAATAATAAAGGAATGGTACAAAATACAGACATGAGACTAGATGCTCCAGAATTGTTATTACATGGGGAATGCATGAAGCTCTTAAAACAGGCATGTCAGGAGTGGTGAAAGGTCCTCTTTAAGTGTAGTTGCAGTTAAGATTCTCTATTTAAAGAGTATCTGAACCTGAAGCTTTGCTCTTATGAGCAAAACATGAATAAGAATGCAAATATTATAATACTGCCTCACATCTATAATAAAATAACTATTATAATAGTGCCCTCTATATACAAGTACTATAATACTGCCTCCTATGTACAAGACAATAACTGATATAATACTGCCTTCTATATACAATAATATAAATACTGTAACACTTCTCCCTACAGACAAGAAATAACTTAATACATAGTAACATAGTTTATAAGGCCAAAAGAAGACATCTGTCCATCCAGTTCGGCCTGTTATCCTGCAAGTTGATCCAGAGGAAGGCAAAAAAAATCCTGTGAGGTAGAAGCCAATTTTCCCCACTTTAGAAAAAATTCCTTCCCGACTCCAATCAGGCAATCATAAGATATAATAATAATAATAATAATTATATAACTAATATTGTCCACAAGAATATACTGTAACTATTATAATACTGCCCCTGCACAAGAATACAGCTATCATAAAACTGCCTCCTGTGTACAAGTATATAATTATTATAATATTGCCCCTTATGTACAAGAACATAGCTAATATACTGCAATAATGCTCTCTATGGGCAAGAATATAACTATTATAATACTACCCCTATAAATAAGAATATAACAAATATAATACTGTTGTACTATGTACAAGAATACAATCACAATAATCATGCTGCTTTGTACAAAAAAAACACTATAATACTACCCGCTATGTTCAAAAATATAGGTATTATAATACTGATCCTTATGTACAAGAATACAACAAATATAATACTGCCTCCTATGTAGAATAGTATAACTACTATAACACTGCTGTCTAAGTGGAATATAGAATATAACTACTGTAAAAATGCCTCCTACAGTATGTACAAGAATATAACTACTATAAAACTGGGCAGCACGGTGGCTCAGGGGTTGGCACTGTTGCAGCGCTGGGGTTGTCCAACCAAGGCCAACATTTGCATGGAGTTTGTATGTTCTCCCCATGTTTGCGTGGGTTTCCTCTGATAAAAGAAAGATATACTAATAGGGAACTTAGATTGTGAGCCCCATTTGGGACAGCTTGATGAAAATGTCTATAGAACATGTGGAATATAGTAGCGCTATACAAGTGCAAATAATGATAAAAATATTATACGGTCTCTTATTTACAAAAATAAACCTACTATAATACTGCCACCTATGTTGAAGAATATAACTACTATAATAATGCCCTGTATGTACAAAAATATACTTCCTATAATACACTCTGCAATGTACAAGAATATAACTATTATAATGCTACTCATAGGTACAGGAATATAACTGAATAACACAGCCTCCTATGTAGAAGTCTATAACGACTATAATACTGCTGTATAATCATATATAATGCAGTAAATGAATATAATTACGACCAGTATAATACTGCCCACTATGAATAAGAATATAACGACTATAATCTTGTCCATATGTACAAAAATATAGCTACTATAATACTGCCCCTATGTACAAGAATATAACTACTATAATACTACCACTATGTACAAGAATATAACTACTCTAAGACTGTCCCCTATGTACAAGAATATAACTGCTATAATATTGCTCCCTACGTACAAGAATATAACTACTCTAATACTGCCCCCTATGTACAAGGATATAACTACTATAATACTGCCTCCTATGTACAAGAATATGACTACTATAATACTGCCCTCTACGTACAAGAATATGACTAATATAATACTGTCTCTTATGTAGAAGAGTATGACTACTATAATACTGCTATTTAGGTGGTATAAAACTACTGTAATAATCAATATATTTCTGTGTTCCAACAAACAACTGGGACATAGACAACTCTGTTCCTAATATTGTACATTGATCCTATATGCCAATTCCAATTGAACCTGCAGAGCCAGTTTCATTTCCATAAAAAGATGATAGGACAGTGTATGAACAATGAATCCCTTGCTCATATTGGGATGCAATGCCCACTCCCCATAGCTTCACTGAACACTGTAATTCAGGGTTGGAGCGGAACAAAAGAAAAAGGAGAATGTATCCATTAGCCATCTTAAGTAGCAGCATGCTACTGAATTTTAACACCCGCTGACATGCAGCCAGTCGGTCAAGCTTTTTTGAAAACTCATTTCTATTGTAAACACTGCAGATATTATCCACTTTGTCAGAATTCATCCCATTTACTTTCCAGGTTGTTCATTAAGCTTGAAAGAAAATGCAACTCCACAAGTTCCGGACACATAAATCACGGATGAATCTGGCGCATCATTTTACTGCTGATTGCACAAGGTGACTGCGCGTCCACCCCCACAATGTTGCAAAGTAAAATAATTCAATGCTTGATTTGTGTTTGCTGTTTTTATTTACGGCAGTGATTAATCCACTAGAAAATTGAAAAGAAGAGACATTTCCATATTCACACTGACCGATTAATCTCTAATAGAGATGAGTGAATCTATTCGCCGCTTCATATAGTCGTTATGAATCCTCCTTATTTCCTACTCTGAAGCCAATTTGGATTAATTCAGATTCGCTTGGTACTCCCCCTCAAGAGCGGGAAAGTGAAGATACGCCCCCCTCAGAAGCGGGAAAAACCAGCCGGGCCCACCAGGAACTATCTATTTGCAAGTATAGGGAGTGAAGACTCCTCACTCATTACTCGGCCCTCCTCTCCAGTTCAAGCCAGCGGTGAACAAGACAGCATGGCGAAACAACTATGCCCAAAGTGGGGAGAGATGGTGTGGGGTACCAAGCCTAAACCACCGGAGAGGTCCGAGGATATCAGAGTGGCACAAGTGATTCCGAGAATCGCACGGGCACCGGAGGTGTCCACCGAGCCGGCGGAGGCGGCTGGGACTATAAGAAAGCGGTGGAGGACTGGGACCATCCGAGGCCAGGAGACCCTACGCTGAAACGACATAAAGGAACCGTCCTTTGGTTTTCAGTGGAGTGAGGCAGTGGTTTCCTTGTGGAAGACGAGGACGGAAGACGAGGACAGCAAGGAGTACTTCGTGGGCCGCAGGTCTGTGAAACGGTCTTACCTGCCCCAAGCCCATCACAGCCTATACATGGGGGATCAGGTAGAATATACCCCCATGGCATCCCTGAAAGGCCCCTTTGCTACCGGGGTAACGTTATTGTCAAAGCCCCGGTACCTGCATCGCCAGACGAGACCTGGCCAGATGATCCAGCAGCCACAGGACATATGCGTTGCTTACAAGAGTCACCAGATGGCACCCTCTCTTTCAGAGAAGGCCACAGCCAAAGCCTCTGATCCCTGGATTGTCACCACCACAACCACCACAGTCCTTTCACCTGGGTCAGCTGACTACATCATCCTTCACTTTCCAGCCCACGGTGATCCAGTACCAGCTACCATGGAAAATGAAGTCACCAGTAGTCAGGGGATCTGGTGGTTCTTCCTTGGGTGCAGCCTCATCTGAGGAACCCTTCTACAACTGGCGGTTTCTGTCTGGCTGATTTAAAGGACATCTCATGGTCTGGACCTATGGGAGCCACAACATGGACTGCACCTGACTGGTGAGAGCTAGTTGGCACTTGTTTTTAATTCATCTTGTTTTTATTGCCCCCTGTTTGCCTCTCACCCAGATGGACATGACTTGTCAGGACTTCCTCCCATTCTGCAGAAAATTCCCAGTTGCGCCTAAGCGCACCTATTTTCTTTTTCCCCCCCTTCTCAGGTTATTTGGGAGCCCCCTTTGCATAAAGGGTTCTCTATTTGCTCTCTATGTGGATTACACGTTACCTGTTTGGATTACAAAATCGTGTACAAAATTCTCACGTGGATTACAATTGAATTTTGGACTATGTGTTCCAGTGTTTTATGCCAAGCAGCCATGAGGAGAGACTCAAACGTATATCTGAGCCTATTATGCTTGCAAATGTGAAATTGGTTGCACTACAATGTTTACATAATTATGTCTTTGCAGTATTTTAGCAATAATGTTTTTACAGGTTCAGCAATGTTCAAGCACTTTAGCCCATTGTGTGTATTCTTTTTCAGGTACTGCAATGTGTCCTATTATACACTTATTACATGGTGTGTTTGGCAAATTATTCACTTAGCCGGATAGCTAGCACCCTACTTTTCTAGCTCATATGGACTGCCTCTGAGGACTGTACGCCGCTACGTACGTGCGTGCGTATGACGCAATCACAAGTCAATTGTGCGCTAAGGATTCGTACGCACTTTGTACGCTAATGCTTACGTATTCAGTTCAGTGGCGTACTTTTAACAACGCTGAGACTGTATGTTCGGAATTTGGGCAGGAATGTTCGCAAAGCAACGATTATTTTTTAACGCAACTTCGACTAAATAAATTCGTATTAAGAACGAATATTGTTGTGAATTTGTCGATTATTCGTTGAAGCGAATTTTTGAAGATACGCTCATCTTTAATCTCTAATTTTTTCTGCGCAGTCTGAAGAATCCCACAAGCATGCCACAACCCTAAAGATGAACCCAATAAGCACCTATGAAGTGTGATCCCTATTGCCCAGACAAAATGGAGCCACCCTGGGTAAAGGTACTAGGGTAAGTAGGATAGGAACTGCGATGGGGTCAGGGTGTGCTCTCCATTCATATGTGGATAATGTTAGGGGAGACTGAAAAGGGGCAGTGGAAAATGGGATGCATAGGGTCGGACAAGCCCACCAGAGTACCAGAGGATCCTCCACTATGCCCAGGCTCTGATACCATAGTTGGCCCCAATGGTCCAGAACAAAAAACCTATTTGGTTGCCTTTGAATCTAATCACTTGGCACTAGGTCTATTTCTTTGATTAAAACCTGTAAGACTCGATTGATGGTATAGGGGTTAGGCCCCAAGAATAAATTTCCATTGGTGGTTCCAAGGAATACGAGTCCGATACAGTAGTGATACATATTATGTAAGACATATAAGGGGGCTATGTGGACCTCACAAAGTCCTAAACTCCCTTACTGTGGAAGATGCCATGATGCAAGAGGTCCCCATTCCATCTTTAGCAATGAGGCCAATGAGGTACTCTTCAGTACCTTTTGACCACACCAAGTCATTAACCCTTACATTCATTAGACCACAAGGGAAGAGAATTACCCTAGACCACCGGGGAAGCAGACATAACCTCCAGAGTTGTGAATGAACCACTTAAAGGGGTTGTGCCACCTTAAATGTTGCATTAATGTGATTCAGCATGAAAAACTGGTTACTTTCTGTTACAAAAATGTTCCAGTTGTGAGATATTCTCTTTATTTTATTATAATGGTGCCCCCTGGTATTTAACCTCTTACCGCACCATGACGTGCCTGCACGTCATGGGCTGCCCTGCCTTAAGGCACTGAGACGTGCAGGCACGTCATGGCTTCTAACTGTCACACCTGCCAAAGTGCAGGGTGACAGGATCGCAGGGCTGACTGTTTCTGAAAGCTTAGGCTTTCAGAAACACTCTGGGGGGGCCAATCAAAGCCCTCCCCCGCCCACGATTGCTGTGATTGGTCAGTCTGCAGAGTGCAGCAGCAGAGGACATCGGGCTTCGCTGCTATGTTTTAATTTTTCAGGATGGCCGAGCTGCCTGGCCAGTAGAAGTTGGCTTCCGAGCCACCCACCCTCCCCCGTAAGTATAAACACCCCCCCCTTCAATCACCCCCCCCCCCCATTTTTCAGGATGGCCGAGCGGTATTAGATTGTCAGCTGTAGCATACCACGGCATGGAAGGGGTTAACAGGGAGGAAGCTCACTCCCCATCGGGCGCTGCGGTGCGCTGGCAGCGCACCGATGGGTGTGGCCAGAAGACAGGGAGGGAGCTTCCTCCCCCCTTCCATCGGGACACTGCTCTGCTGTGGCAGCGTCCCGGTGGTTACCATGGCAACCGGACGCCATCCTAAAGGCAGGAGCCTGATCAGGTTTAGTGTAAAGTAAAAATACACTGTAGTACACTATATAGTGTACTGCAGTGTATTATATAGACATCAGATCCACTGGATCGTCAAGAACCAAGTGGGTCTGAGTCAAAAAAGTGTAAAAAAAAAAAAAAAAAAGTGTAAAAAAAAATGAAAAATGTAAAAAAAAATCATTTTTCCCATATACGCACATTTATAATTGAGTAAAAATAAATAAAATAATAAAATACCCTAGACATGTTAGGTATCGCCGCGTCCATAACAACCTGCTCTACAAAAATCTCACCTGACATAACCCCTCAGATGAACACAGAAATAAAAATAAAACAAAAACTATGTAAAAAAAGCCATTTTTTGTCACCTTACATCACAAAAAGCGTAATACCAAACGATCAAAAAGGTGTATGCCCCCCAAAATAGTACCAATCTAACCGTCATCTCATCCCGCAAAAAAGTAGCCCCTACCTGAGAAAATCGCCCAAAAATATAAAAACTACAGCTTTCACACTATGAAGACACTAAAACATGATTTATTTTGTTTCAAAAATGTTATTATTGTGTAAACCTTAAATAAAAAAATAAAAAAAATTAAACATGTTAGGTATCGCCACGTCTGTAACAATCTGCTCTCCAAAAATCCCACATGACCTAACCCCTCAGGTGAATGCAGTAAAAATGAATAAATAAAAGCTGTGCCAAAATTACCAATTTTTGGGTCACCTTGCCACAAAAAGTGTAATAATGAATAATCAAAAAATCATATGTACCCAAAAATGGTACCAATAAAAATTTCAACTCTTCCTGCAAAAAATGAGTCCCTACACAAAACGATCGGAAGAAAAATAAAGAAGATATGGTGTTCAGAAAATGGAGACACAAAAACATATTTTTTTCTCAAAAATGCTTTATTATGTAAAACTGAAACAAAGAAAGTAGACATATTTGATATAATCGCGTCCGTATAAAAATACCACATGATCTAACCTGTCAGATGAACATTATAAAACACAAAAATAAATACAGTG
>ONZH01009518.1:0-51517 GCA_900303285.1 Rhinella marina
ATTTCTACCACTAGTCTGACATCTAGATGATACTGGACTATAACAAGGAGGCCTCCACTACGTCTAGAGGAAAGAAGGTTTCTCCACCAACATAGAAGAGGAGTCTTTACTGTAAGAGAAGTGAGACTATGGAGCTCTCTGCCAGAGGAAGGAGTCATGGCGGATTCTCTAGAAGAGTCCAGAAGGGGTCTGGAGGGTAATAATAATCCAGCTTCTAGTGACTAGATTACTGGAGATGGGGCCATGATCCAGGGAGGGATTCTGAGTGTAGATCTGGAGTCAGGAAGGAATTTCTTTCCCTAAGTGTCTCTCTCCATCCACAGGATTACACCATAGTGAAGAAGACATCGGGGGTGACTCCCATCATCCATGAGTCAGGAGGGTGGAGCAGGACCCCCATCACAAAGCCTCCTCCCCTGATACATGAGCAGAAGATCCTAGAACTCACCCACAAGATGATGGAGCTGCTGACTGGAGAGGTGACACTGCTGGGAATGCTGGGAAATTCTCCAGTAACAGCACTGGAGGGGTCTGGGTGATGACGGTGTCATTGTGTTGTCAGGTTCCTGTAAGGTGTCAGGATGTGGCGGTCTATTTCTCCATGGAGGAGTGGGAGTATATAGAAGAACACAAGGATCTGTACAAGGAGGCCATAATGGAGGCTCCCTGGCCTCTGACATCACCAGGTAAGAAGAGAGGAGGTGAGAAGAGGCCGTGTTAAAGCCTCAGTCCGGTCATGTGCAGTGTGTACACGCGTGTAATGAGATTTTTTTTCTTTTCACACTTTTTTACATTTATTTTATGCATTTATTGGAATTGAAAAATATCTTTCTTGGAAGAAAGATACTTTTCCTTAAGTTAAAAAGCTGTCATTTGATTAATGGATAAAAAATGTCAAGCGTGGCCATCTTCTCCTCAGGAGACATCTGTAATTGGGCGGCTACTTTCACATTATTGTTAGCAGTGTTCGCCAGGGGCAGCATGCTGCATTATTTTTCTGGTAACCTCTGAGCATGTTTGCCGTGCTGCAGCCAAATCTCCCCATTATAGTGAATAGGGCTGGAGCGGACTTCCGGTGGCACACGTGGGCTAGTGTTAGTACGGAACAGCCTGCCGGACACTGCTGATGCTAATGAGGCCTACAACAGTCATTCATTGTTAAATTTCACCAGACGACCAGTGGATTTGGCTGGTCTGTTTCGATCACCATTAGATTAAAGTGTATGAGCACCTCAATATCCAGAACACGTGACGGGGCAGGTGAAGAGCAGACGTGAGGGAACGTCAGTGCACCGTTTATACCAATAATTTTGCAGCGAGAAAGGAGTGAAAGCCGAGTCTCTGGATGGAGGAGCAGCTCCAGGCCTGCTCCAGGGTTTCTATGTGGATTATCTTTGGTTTAGCAGAAAGTTGTTGAGGAGCAGAACATTGTTATTTAGGCCCCGATCACTAAACCTAGAAGTGAAGGAGCTGAGAGAAGAGTCTGATCTATAGACAGATCTACAGGAGGCCATGTATTCATCACTGTGTGCTTGTGTCTCCACAGATGGATCCAGGAGGAGAAATCCCCCCGAGAGATGTCCCCGTCCTCTGTATTCCCAGGACTGTCCAGAGGAGAAGCTCCCAGAGAACCATCAGGTAGTAGTTGAGCCCTATACACATCAACAGTGCCTTGCGAAAGTATTCGGCCCCTGGAACTTTTCAACCTTTTGCCACATTTCAGGCTTCAAACAAAAAGATATAACATTTTAAATTTTTGGTGAAGAATCAACAACAAGTGGTCACAATTGTGAAGTGGAACAAAATTTATTGGATCATTTAAACTTTTTTTGTAAAAATAAAACTGAAAAGTGGGGCGTGCAAATTATTCGGCCCATTTCCTTTCAGTCCAGAAGTTGATCTCTGATCTCTGAATGATCCAATGTTGTCCTAAATGACTGATGAAGATACATAGAATAGAAACATAGAAGATTGACGGCAGAAAAAGACCACCTGGTCCATCTAGTCGCCCTTTTATTATCCTTTTATTTTTATCTTAGGATAGATACATGTTTATCCCAGGCATGTTTAAATTCAGTTACTGTGGATTTATCAACCACCTCTGCTGGAAGTTTGTTCCAAGCTTCTACTACTCTTTCAGTGAAGTAATATTTTCTAATGTTGTTCTTGATTTTTCCCCCAACTAACCTCAGATTGTGCCCCTTGTTCTTGTGTTCAGTTTCTTATTAATAACCCTTCCCTCCTGAACTTTATTCAGTCCTTTAACATATTTAAAGGTCTCAGTCATGCCCCCCCTTTCTCTTCTTTCCTCCAGACTATTGAGTCTTTCTTGATAAGTTCTATGCTTTAGACCTTCCACCATTTTTGTAGCTCTTCTTTGGACTCGTTCTATTTTAGCAATATCCTTTTGCAGGTGAGGTCTCCAGAATTGAACCCAGTATTCCAGATGTGGTCTCACTAGAGCTCTATACAGAGGGATCACAATCTCCCTCTTTCTGCTCGTTATACCTCTAGCTATGCAGCCAAGCATACGATTTGCTTTCCCCACCGCCTGGCTGCATTGGTTACTCATTTTGAGGCTGTCAGAGATGACTACCCCCAAATCCTTCTCTTCTGAGGTCTTTGTTAACACAGAACTGCCAATACGATACTCAGATAGAGGATTTCTTCTCCCCAAGTGCATTATTTTACATTTGGAAACATTAAACTGAAGTTTCCATTGTTTTGATCACTTATCTAATAAAGATAAATCATTCTCCATATTACCGACACCTCCTGGAACATCAACCCTATTACCTGTGTGTAATCAAGTCTCGGTATAAATGCACCTGCTCTGTGATAGTCTCAGGGTTCTGCATCATGAAGACCAAGGAACACACCAGGCAGGTCCCTGATACTGTTGTGGAGAAGTTTAAAGCCGGATTTGGAGACCAAAAGATTTCCCAAGCTTTAAACATCCCAAGGAGCACTGTGCAAGCGTCATATTGTACTGGAAGGAGAATCAGACCACTGCAAATCTACCAAGACCCGGCCGTCCCTCTAAACAAGGAGAAGACTGATCAGAGATGGAGCCAAGAGGCCCATGATCACTCTGGATGAACTGCAGAGATCTACAGCTGAGGTGGGAGAGTCTGTCCACAGGACAACAATCAGTCCAACACTTCACAAATCTGCCCTTTATGGAAGAGCGGCAAGAAGAAGCCATTTCTCAGAGATATCCATAAAAAGTCTGGTTTACAGTTTGCCACAAGCCCCTGGGAGACACCAAACATGTGGAAGAAGGGGCTCTGCTCAGATGGAACCAAAATCAGAACTTTTGAAAACAATGAAAAACGATATGTTTGGTGTAAAAGCAACACAGCTCATCCCCCTGAACACACCATCCCCACTGTCAGACATGGTGGGGGCAGCATCATGGTTTGGGCTTTTCATCAGCAGGGACAGGGAAGATGATGGATGGAGCCAAATACAGGACCATTCTGGATGAAAAGACCTGAGACTAGGACGGAGATTTATCTTCCAACAAGACAATGATCCCAAACATAAAGCAACATCTACAATGGAATGGTTCAAAAATAAAGGTCTCCAGGTCTTAGAACGGCCGAGTCACAGTCCAGACCTGAATCCAATGGAGAAGATGTGGAAAGAGCTGAAAACTGCTGTTCACAAACGTCTCCATCCAACCTCAAAGAGGAAGAATGGGCAAGAATTTCATCTCTAGATGTGAAAACTGATAGAGACATCCGCCAAGAGACCGCAGCTGGAATCGCAGCAAAGTATTAATGCAAGGGGGACGAATAATTTTGCACGCCCCACTTTTCAGTTTTATTATTACAAAAAAAAGTTTAAATGATCCAATAAATTTCCTTCCACTTCACAATTGTGACCACTTGTTGATTCTTTACCAAAAATTAAAAATGTTATATCGTTTTGTTTGAAGCCTGAAATGTGGCAAAAGGTTGAAAAGTTCCAGGGGGTCGAATACTTTCGCAAGGCACTGTATATAGGGGGGTCATAGATTGTGGGGGTCTCTTATGTGGATCTGTTAGATTTCCCACCTGTCTGCTGTATTGTACTGAATTGTTACAGATGACAAATCAGGGGGAAGATCTGACTGATATTAAAGTGGAGGATGAAGAAGAGCGGATGATGGGCGATCCCCCGTGTAAGAGTGAGGTGGAGGAGGACATTCCAGTCCATGTGACCACAGGTATGGAATCATGAATGGAGGAAGGGAATTGGGAGGTTTCTTAAAGAGCATCTGTCAGTATTATCAACCCTGTTAAATCAGGCATATAGACTGGTAGGGTTGATCATGCTGATAAGAACAGCGCCCTGATTATGACTCTTCGTGTCCCCATTACTGAACAAACTACATATTAATTTATAAGCAAATGACCTAATTGTAGCACCGAGGGGCTGGCCAGAGCTCTCAGAGCACCTGTTACATCCCCTTCACTTCCTTCCCCTGGATTGACAGGGCTGGTCTTCTAATGGATTCTCCTTCCTGTGTTGTATCTTCTGGCCTTAGTGTTGCCTCAGAGTTTCTTCTGCTGCACTCCAAGCAGAACTGATTCCAAATGAGCAAGTTCTGAGAGCGGTCATCTTGTGCCTGCATTGTGTGTCCCAAGATCGGAAGATACTTCACAGATATGAGATGAGAGACTTGACAAGTTCTGCAACAAGAGAAACACTGTGCAAGCACCAAGGCCAGTAGATATAGCTCGGGCGGGTGAATGCAGGTCTTGGCACGAGAAGACCAGCCCATCAATCCAGGGGAAGGGGGAGGAACTGAAGCTGAAGGGGCGTGTAACAGACTGGTGCTCTGAGGGCTCTGGCCAGCTCCTCGGTGCTCCAGATCTGCACGTAGGTAAATATGCAGTGCCCTCAGTTACGGGGCCACAGAGAGTCATAATGAGGGCATCTCTTTCATCAGCATTTCCAGCCCTTCCAGGCTATATCCCTGGCTTCATAGGGTTGATCATGCTGACAGAGGCTCTTTAAGGTGGGGTTCCACCTTAGAGCTCCAGTAAAGGGGTTTTCTGGGATTACAGTATTGATGGTCTCTCCAGTTGACCTACTGGACACCAATGTGAATGACAACCTCTAAACATGGCACCGTAACCTTGAAGGCAGATGATGTCACATTACAATGGGGCATCTATGACCAACATATTAACCCCTTGGTGACATATGCTCTATAGTTATACAACATTGCCCCAAGGATCTAAGCATGACATTGGTGGATTGAGAAGCATCAGCAGCTGGAGTTGGCTCTGTATTACAGCTGCCTGTGCTACAATGGTGGAGACTGGAGAGGACTCTGATCCCGACCGTTTAGTCCCTTAGATGGTTCTGTTAATAGCAACACAGCATTTATAGGCTCAAGTGGAGCTCAATCATAACCCCCATTGGCCCCAACACCATATGGTTGCAGGATTGAAGAGTAAGATGAGATACGGCCTCTAGCCTGGATACAAGATGAGATACGGCCTCTAGTCTGAATACAAGATGAGATACGGCCTCTAGCCTGGATACAAGATGGGCTACGGCCTCTGGCCTGGATATAAGATGGGATACGGCCTCTGGCCTGGATACAAGATTAGATACGGCCTCTGGCCTGGATATAAGATGAGATACGGCCTCTGGCCTGGATACAAGATGAGATACGGCCTCTGGCCTGCATATAAGATGCAATACAACCTCTCGCCTGGATACAAGATGAGATACAACCTCTAGCCTGGGTAGAAGATGAGATACATCCTCTGGCCTGGATACAAGATGAGATACAACCTCTAGGCTGGATACAAGATGAGATACAGCCTCTAGCCTGGATACAAGATCAGATACGACCTCTAGGCTGGACACAAGATAAAATACGGCCTCTAGCTTGGATACAAGAGGAGATACGGCCTCTAGCCTGGATACAAGATGAGATACAGCCTATAGTCTGGATACAAGATGAGATACGACCTCTAGGCTGGACACAAGATGAAATACGGCCTCTAGCCTGGATACAAGATGATATATGGCCTCTAGTCTGGATACAAGATGAGATACAGCCTATAGTCTGGATACAAGATGAGATACGACCTCTAGCCTGGATACAAGATGAGATATGGCCTCTGGCCTGGATATAAGATGAGATATGGCCTCTGCCCTGGATACAAGATGAGATACGGCCTCTGGCCTGCATATAAGATGGGATACATCCTCTGGCCTGGATACAAGATGAGATACGACCTCTAGGCTGGATACAAGATGAGATACGGCCCCTAGCCTGGATACAAGATCAGATATGACCTCTAGGCTGGACACAAGATAAAATACGGACTTCTAGCTTGGATAAAAGATGAGATACGACCTCTAGCCTGGACACAAGATGAGATACGGCCTCTGGCCAGGATATAAGATGAGATATGGCCTCTGGCCTGGATACAAAATGAGATACGACCTCTAGGCTCGTTACAAGATGAGATACGGCCTCAGGCCTGGATATAAGATGAGATACAACCTCTAGCCTGGATACAAGATGAGATACAACCTCTAGCCTGGATACAAGATGAGAACTTACTGGGAACCTCTAGCCTGGATACAAGATGAGATACAACTCTAGCCTGGATACAAGATGAGATACAACCTCTAGCCTGGATACAAGATGAGATACGGCCTCTAGGCTCGATACAAGATGAGATACGGCCTCTGGCCTGGATATAAGATGATATACAACCTCTAGCCTGGATACAAGATGAGATACAGCCTCTAGCCTAGATACAAGATGAGATACGGCCTCCAGCCTGGATACAACATGAGATACGGCCTCTAGCCTGGATATAAGATGAGATATGGCCTCTAGCCTGGATACAAGATGAGATACGGCCTCTAGCCTGGATACAAGATTAGATACGGCCTCTAGCCTGGATACAAGATTAGATACGGCCTCTAGCCTGGATACAAGATTAGATACGGCCTCTAGCCTGGATACAAGATTAGATACGGCTCTTAGCCTGGATACAAGATGAGATACGGCCTCTAGCCTGGAAACAAGATGAGATACGGCCTCTGCCTGGAAACAGATGAGATACGGCCTCTAGCCTGGAACAAGATGAGATACGGCCTCTAGCCTGGAAACAAGATGAGATACGGCCTCTAGCCTGGAAACAAGATGAAATACGGCCTCTAGCCTGGATACAAGATGAGATATGGGCCTCTAGTCTGGATACAAGATGAGATACAGCCTATAGTCCGGATACAAGATGAGATACGGCTCTAGCCTGGATACAAGATGAGATACATCCTCTGGCCTGGATACAACATAATATACGGGCCTCTATCCTGGATACAAGATGAGATACAGCCTCTAGCCTGGAAACAAGATGAGATACGACCTCTAGCCTGGATATAAGATGATATACAGCCTCTAGCCTGGAAACAAGATGAGATACGACCTCTAGGCTGGACACAAGATGAAATACGGCTTCTAGCCTGGATACAAGATGAGATACGGCCTCTGGGCCTCTGATGACCCTCTAGGCCGATACAAGATGAGATACGCCTCAGGGCTGGAATATGAGATACAACCTCTAGCCTGGATATAAGATGAGATACAACCTCTAGCCTGGATATAAGATGATATACAGCCTCTAGGCTCGATACAAGATGAGATACAGCCTCCAGCCTGGATACAACATGAGATACGGCCTCTAGCCTGGATATAAGATGAGATATGGCCTCTAGCCTGGATATAGATGAGATATGCCTTCTAGCCCTCTAGCCTGAACAAAGAAGGGCCTTACGAAGGGGATCGATTAGCCTGGCCTGATTAAGATAGATACAACGCTCAGCCTGGATATAAGATGAGATACAACCTCTAGCCCTGCCTGGATATAAGATGATATACAGCTCTAGGGCGATACAAGATGAGATTACACCTCTAAGCCTGATACAAGATGAGATGGCCTCCAGCCTGGATACACATGAGATACGGCCTCTAGCCTGCATACAAGATGAGATACGGCCTCTAGCCTGGATATAAGATGAGATACGGCCTCTAGCCTGGAAAACAAATGGGATACGGCCTAGCCTGGAAACAAGATGAGATACGGCCTCTAGCCTGGATACAAGATGAGATACGGCCTCTAGCCTGGATACAAGATGAGATACGGCCTCTAGCCTGGATACAAGATGAGATACGGCCTCAAGATAGAATACGGCTGGGATACAAGATGAGATACGGCCTCTAGCCTGGATACAAGATGAGATACGGCCTCTAGTCTGAATACAAGATAAGATCGCCTCTAGCCTGGATACAAGAGAGATACATCTCTGCCTGGATACAACTAATATGGCCTCTTCCTGGTACAAGATGAGATACGCCGAGCCTGAAAAACAAGATTGAGATACGGCCTCTAGCCTGGACAAATGAGATACGGCCTCTAGCCTGATCAAGATGATATTTGGCTCTAGTCTGGATACAGATGAGATACGCTCTAGTCTGGATACAAGATGAAATACGGCCTCTAGTCTGGATACAAGATGAAATACGGCCTCTAGTCTGGATACAAGATGAGATACGGCCTCTAGCCTGGATACAAGATGAGATACGGCCTCTAGCCTGGATACAAGATGAGATACGGCCTCTAGCCTGGATACAAGATGAGATTCTTCCTCTAGCCTGGATACAAGATGAGATACATCCTCTGGCCTGGATAGAAGATGGAATACAGCCTCTAGTCTGGATAGAAGATGAAATACAGCCTCTAGCACAAGATGAGATACAATTGGGCATGGAGGCACACAGGTTCTGTATGGTACATTTGTCCACAGATGTTACAGCTGGACCTGTAGATCCTGCCTACTCATAGGTTACTGAAGCCGGCATCCCAGCTGGTCTCAGTGCTGATCGATTGGCAATAAATCTGGCAAAAGGACAGCCAGGGAAGTGTTGTTATCTGGAGGAAACATTCCTGGGAAACCCTTGCTCTGTGCAGGCAAGCCAACTTTCAGCTGAAAAATGCCAGTTGTCAGACCTGCCATGTGAGGAACACATGTGGCGTCAGGATGTCCTGTACATATCACTGAGCTGTTAGTGTCCTCGTATCACTACTAGGGGTGACCGACTGTCACATGTGATGGCTCCCCCGATCATCACACCAGCAGTTGTCAGCCCTGCCATGTGAGGAACACATGTGGCGTCAGGATGTCCTGTACATATCACTGAGCTGTTAGTGTCCTCGTATCACTACTAGGGTGACCGACTGTCACATTGATGGCTCCCCCGATCATCACACCAGCAGTTGTCAGCCCTGCCATGTGAGGAACACATGTGGCGTCAGGATGTCCTGTACATATCACTGAGCTGTTAGTGTCCTCGTATCACTACTAGGGGTGACCGACTGTCATATGTGATGGCTTCCCCGATCATCACACCAGCAGTTGTCAGCCCTGCCATGAGAGGAGGACATGTGGCGTCAGGATGTCCTGACATATCACTGAGCTGTTAGTGTCCTCGTATCACTACTAGGGTGACCGACTGTCATATTGATGGCTCCCCGCATCACACCAGAGTTGTCAGCCCTGCCATGAGAGAGGAATGTGGCCACAGGATGTCTGCAAATATCCCTGACCTGATAGTGTCCTCGTATCAGTACTAGGGCGTGACTGAGTGTTGTATGTGATGGCTCCCTCGATCAACACGCCACCAGTTGTCAGCTCTGCCATGAGAGGAACACGTGTGGTGTCAGGATGTCCTGTACATATCACTGAGCTGTCAGTGTCCTCGTATCACTACTAGGGGTGACCGACTGTTATATGTGATGGCTTCCCCGTTCATCACACGAGCAGTTGTCAGCCCTGCCATGAGAAGAACAGAGTGAGCAGTGTGTAGCTCTGCAGCAAAGTTGGGATTGAAGTGCTCACCATGACGCCTCCATACTTGAATGCGACCGTCATCAGATTCCAAAGAGAACATGTATTCAACGCTAAAGACAATAGCCGTGCAGGTCTCTCGTTCACGGAACCACTGCAAATGGAGATGATAGAGGCTGGCTGTCAATGACAGGACTTGTAATGGGTGTCTTGACACAAAGTTTTCTTCTGTTAATCACCAGGAAATGGTCCAGGCAGAGACAGGGGTCTGTAATGAAGGGGCTGCCTGTGTCTAAATGGTGGACATTGAAACAGTGGAATCTGCTTGTGCTTGTTGGTTGATCAAAACTTCTCTAAGTACAATGATGCGCCCCCTCTCAAAGTCTGGACTAAATGTCTTCATGTGTGTCATAGAGGCTTGTCTATCAGTCAAAGATCTCTTACCAAAAGGTACACTACCCAAAAGTAGCCTCTGGGAGCCTTTATAGAGCTGAGGAAGCACTTTTAAGCCCTCTTGAGACAAGATCCAATGTTTAATCAGATCACCCATGTAATCATTTGCATATCCACCTAAGGGTACGACCACACAGCGCGATCACACAAGGGTACGACCACACAACGTGATCGTGAGTCGCTCAGGGCGCGGCGGCTGCGATCGAGAACCGCACTGCCAATCAGTCTGCAGCTGCATCTTATATAACTAATGAAGACAGTACTGTATAGCTATTCTGCAGTTATTGGCCGCACGGCACCTTCAATCCCACGAGGCCATTAAAGGGGTTATTATTGATGACCTATCCTCAGGATAGATCAAAATGATATCGACCCCCGCCGATCAGCTGTATGCAGTGAGCACATGCCATCTCCCATCTCTCTTCTTGCTCGATGCTGCTATGTTTTTGGCTAGCAAGAAGAGGGACGGGAGACGGCACGCACACAGCTGAGGATAGGTCATCAATATTAAAAGCCAGGAGAATCCCTTTAACAATTCAGAATGGCTATACAGTGCAGTTTCCATCAGTTCAATAAGAGGCAACTGCGGCCTAGTTTTCCATGCGGTAATCGAACGGCTCACAACCGCACCGCGTGGTCAAGCATGTGGAGTTTTCTACAGCAATACAAGTGCATTCGAATGTAATAGCTATAAACATGGCTCCCGAATCTGTGTCTACCAGGGATTCAGTAGTCTGTCCTGAGGGTATATTCTTCATGTAAAGCTGGCTGAGCTGGACTTTCCTGGATATAGAGCCTGGACCAGGCAGGAGAGATCAGCCAGGACCTGGTAAGCATCAGACAAGGCCCAGCAGAGAATGGGGATCTTCTTTATTTTTCTAAATCACTGTGAGGACCTTTACTAAATAAAATGTGCCCCATTGCGCCATGCCGTTATACTGGTCATGGATCCCTCTTCGGATACCTTTACGGGCAGATCTTTCGTCTTACCTACGATGCTTAATACTGCAGATCCTGCTCTTGGAGTCTACCAGCTTGTGGACATGTGGCAGGTTCTTCAGCTTAAGGATAGGAACAAATACTCCTCAGCATCTCGTGCCCGTAGCAACTTGAATTATTTCCATGTGTTGCAGTATGCTCTGACCTTGCTTCCATTAGTACGGCGGTTTGGACAGTCGCCCACCTCTCTAATCCTACATCAGGACGGGTATCTAGGGGATGACCCGGTATTTGTACAGTCCTTACTGAAAGACGTTGTCAGAGCAAAGTGGAAAAGTAATCTCCAATTTTGTTATGGCCCTTAAATCATACGAAACCTTGACGTGTGTAATCGGCACCTTAAACTGAATCACAAAAAAGCAGTAAAACTCCAAAGGCTTATCCACAATCCTCTGCTCCCAGACCCTGGTACGTGAAAAATAAGAAGCCGCCATAACCCAAAAGTCCTGGAGGCAACTGGATCTTGTCCGGAGCTTTCTGTATGAAAACTGGTGAGGCCCACCTACTGCAGCCTGGGAAGTTCCTCACGTACATACCTTGTTCTTAGAGATCCCAGGGAAGATAAAATACAGGATTATCATCATCGCCAACCTATGTAAATTGTGTTATAAATCTTCAAACAATATTAGAGGCAGGATGCTGATGGACCTAGAGGTCACCTTTAATCACAGGGATACTCTGAAGGCTTTGGTTTCTTCTTCAGATCTCAAGCAAAGGTGAATTATAAGATTCCATCCATGTGGTCCTGTTACCTGGAGATGTGCACAGAGTGTACAGATTTATCAAGTCTAGCACACCAATACTCCAGTCTTGATCTCCCTGCACTGGCCTGAGATGCGCCTGATTTATTAAGAGACTGATGCACACAACAAGATGTGACATGAAAGACATGATTGTACAACCAGGGCAGGTCACAGCACTCAAGAGACATCCACCACACTGACACCGAACTCAGGACATATATGTCAGAATGGTTACAGAACGGACAGGAGATACAAGCATAGTCACAATTCACACAGTAACTGATGCCAGGACACATGGAGCAGTACCAACATGAGCCGCCATTTTGAGATGAGCGAATCTATTCATCGATTCGTTGATTCGTATCGAATCTTGGAACTTTTCAGCTGTGAAGCAAATCCGAATATTAGGTGATTCGCTCCGGCTTTCTACGCATTCGCTACGTACTTGTCTGATAAATTGTACGCTAATGCTACGTATAAGTTACTCTATACGCTGTTGCATACGAATACAAATAATTAGCAAACTTTTACTGTTAGTTCGTTATTCGTGCGCAAAAGCCCGGGAAGAAAGCGGTCACCTGACCTAGTGGGCAGGGCTTGCTCTGGTTGGCTCAGGCTCGGTAAGCCAGTGACGCATCACTTCTGCTGCGACTGCTGAGACGAGCAGAAGCACTGTGTGTGAAGTTCTGAGACTCTGAGACCTGTGTTGTTGATATTGGGATGTAATTGTTCAGTGAATCCATATTACACATCAGGGATACTGCAGGGCAAGTGCAGGGCTAGTAATTAAACAGGCAGGGAGAAAGACAGGGAGAGAGATAGGGAGAGACAGGGACAAAGACCAGCTGCAGGGCCACAGAGTAAAGTGAAAATGTCTGGAATGGGTAAGCAAAAGAGGTCCAGTTCCAGCCAGACCTCGAGCTCTAAAAAAAAAGGAGAAGGCAGCACAGGGCAGCAGTGCCAAAGGACCTGTAGCCGGAGCTTCTACTTGTAGTATTCGCAATACTTGGCCGGTGTTCCACCAGGCTAACCCACCAAGGTGCCAAATTGTAGTGGAGGAGAAAGTGGATGAGGTAGTGGAGTGGATGGCACGCTCATCTCAGTCACAGCCGGATGATCTGCTGTCATCTGCTGATACAGTGTCCATATGTAGCCAAGGAATGCTGATGATTGTCTGGATGCCATTTTCAAAACTTCGCTCTGCCTCTGAGGAGTGCACGCTGCGGCCTCTCGTCGTGCGTGCCTGCGTATTACGTAATCACTAGACAATAGTGAGCTGAGGATTTGTACGCTCATGCGTACGTGTTCAAAGAAGTTGCGTGCCTTTTAAAACTGAACGTTCGTTATTAGTGCGTGAATGTTCACTAAATGCCACATAATAACGTATATTTTGTATGCAGATTTAACAAATATATTCGTAGAATATACGAATCTTATAAAAAGTTTGACGAATGTTCGGCGAATAAAATTTTGAATGATTTGCTCATCTATACTGCCATTGAATACAGTAAGTCTGTAGGCCTCTTTGCTAGACAACATTGTGCTTTTTAGATAAGTTTAGATAAGCAAAATCCAAGATCCTTAACATATGTTATAGCGTTACACAAAGCAGGAATCACACGTGCAGTTTTTGGTGCAGTTTTCTAGTAGCTTTTGAAGCTTCTTCTGACTTTTGCCCAAATAAACTGCATCAAAATCATCATCAAGTATTTTCCTGGCCTGAAACACAATGCTACTGGTTTTTCCATGTCTTGATTTAAATGAAACAACTTAAAATCTTTTTTTTTTTAATCCTAACAGAAAAGCCCAATAAGAACTCCAAAGAAACTCCATGTCGTCACTGAAGTATAAAGCAGAAGATGAAGATATCGTGCAGCGCTCTTCAGGAGAAGACCTCATTACATGTGATGTACATTCTGGATGTCACAGTCCAGATCTATCACATAGCCCTAATCACGAGGAACCGTCTCCTGAACAATCACAGATTGTTACCACAAATGATGATCCAAAATCCGACAAAAGAGTTCAATGTGATGATTGTGGGAAACAGATTACAAAGAACGCAAGTCTTTTGATACTCAAAAGTCACTTAGCAAAGTTATCATACTCCTGCTCAGATTGTGGGAAAAGCTTTCCAACTAAATCAGATCTTGTTGCACATCAGAGAATTCACACGCCATATATATGTCCAGAATGTGGGAGAAGTTTTATATATAGATCACAATTTGTTATACATGCGAGAAGTCACACAGGAGAGAAACCATATGCCTGTTCGTCATGTGGGAAACGTTTTGCAGATAAATCTAGTCATTCTGCGCATGAGAAAATTCACACAGGAGAGAAGCCATATTCATGTCCAGATTGTGGGAAAGGTTTTATTGCCAAAGCCAAACTTAGAGATCATCAAAGACTTCACACAGGAGAGAGGCCGTATCCATGCTTCCTTATGTGAAAAATCTTTTACAAATACATCAGCTCTTGTTACACACCAGAAAATTCACGCAGGAGAGAAGCCGTATTCATGTCCAGAATGTGGGAAAGGTTTTATTTCTAAAACCAGACTTACAGATCATCAGAGAATTCACACAGGAGAGAAGCCGTATTCATGTTCCCTGTGTGGGAAATGTTTTTCACAAAGATCTAATCTTGTTAGACACGAGAGAGTTCACGCGAAAGAGATGCAGAGAGAAGAGAAATCAAATCTCGAAATTCATTAGATGATTCACATGGAGAAGAAACCATATTCTTGTTTGGAATGTGGGTATCTTCCAGGTTGTTCGTAGACATTGAATGCCCAGTAAGAGGTTTACTTTTGGGCCTGGATCTCCCAGACACCGACATTATATTTACTTGGTTAGACGCAGTAGCTCCGTAGTTTGAATTGTACGGGTGTCCTGGCTTCATATTTGACCAAAGGCAACATCTGCATAAAGTTCGTATTTTCTTCCCAAAAATATACTGTGAGGTTAATTCTGATTTTAGATTGTGAGCCCCAGTGGGGAGAGGTACTGGGGTGTGAGGGATGTCAGTCTTTATTCACTATTGTGGATATAAGGAAGAACAGAGGAGCCTTCTTTACTGTCAGAGCAGTGATGATGAACTGACCCCATGAACCTTCCTTCTTACTGTATTCATACCTCCACTTACTCCGCAGGAAAATCCAGAGGGACAATGCAGAAAACGAAGAACATGGAGACTTTTTCTATTTTCTAACACGTGGACATATTGACATCTGATCTTAGCTTAGTAGATTAAAACATAGGTGATGGACCTAAAATAGGAATTTGTTATAATTTTCTTTAAAAAAAAAAAAATAAACCGATCTGCCATTTCTTTTTTTTTTTATAATTTTATGTTTATTGAAATTTTATGCAGTTCCAATAAACATGGACCACACATGGAGGACTGTGTACAGTTCTGGGCTCCTGTGAACAAGGCAGACATAGCAGAGCTGGAGAGGGTTCAGAGGAGGGCAACTAAAGTAATAACTGGAATGGGTGGACTACAGGTCCCAGAAAGATTATCAAAATTAGGGTTTATTTACTTTAGAAAAAAAGACGACTGAGGGGAGATGTAATAACTATGTATAAATATATCAGGGGTCAGTACAGAGATCTCTCCCATCATCTATTTATCCCCAGGACTGTGACTGTGACGAGGGGACATCCTCTGCGTCTGGAGGAAAGAAGGTTTGTACACAAACATAGAAGAGGATTCTTTACGGTAAGAGCAGTGAGACTATGGACTCTTTACTGTAAGAGCAGTGAGACTATGGACTCTTTACTGTAAGAGCAGTGAGACTATGGAACTCTTTACGGTAAGAGCAGTGAGACTATGGATTCTTTACTGTAAGAGCAGTGAGGCTATGGATTCTTTACTGTAAGAGCAGTGAGACTATGGACTCTTTACTGTAAGAGCAGTGATACTATGGACTCTACTGTAAGAGTAGTGAGACTATGGACTCTTTACTGTAAGAGCAGTGAGACTATGGACTCTACTGTAAGAGCAGTGAGACTATGGACTCTACTGTAAGAGCAATGAGACTATGGAATCTTTACTGTAAGAGCAGTGAGACTGTGGACTCTTTACTGTAAGAGCACTGAGACTGTGGACTCTTTACTGCAAGAGCAGTGAGACTATGGACTTACTGTAAGAGCAATAGACTATGGAATCTTTACTGTAAGAGCAGTGAGACTGTGGACTCTTTACTGTAAGAGCACTGAGACTGTGGACTCTTTACTGCAAGAGCAGTGAGACTATGGACTCTTTACTGTAAGAGCAGTGAGACTATGGACTCTTTACTGTAAGAGCAGTGAGAATTATGGACTCTTTACGGTAAGAGCAGTGAGACTATGAACTCTTTACTGTAAGAGCAGTGAGACTATGGACTCTTTACTGTAAGAGCAGTGAGACTATGGACTCTTTACTGTAAGAGCAGTGAGACTATGGACTCTTTATGTAAGAGCAGTGAGACTATGGACTCTTTACTGTAAGAGCAGTGAGAATTATGGACTCTTTACGTAAGAGCAGTGAGACTATTTACTCTTTACTGTAAGAGCAGTGAGAATTATGGACTCTTTACGGTAAGAGCAGTGAGACTATTACTCTTTACTGTAAGAGCAGTGAGACTATGGACTCTTTACTGTAAGAGCAGTGAGACTATGGACTCCTCACTGCTCTTACAGTAAAACTATGGACTCTTTACTGTAAGAACAGAGACTGATGGACCTATGTAAGAGCATGGACTATGACTTTACTGTAAGAGCAGTGAGACTATGGACTCTTTACTGTAAGAGCAGTGAGACTATGGACTCTTTACTGTAAGAGCACTGAGACTATGGACTCTTACTGTAAGAGCAGTGAGACTACGGACTCTTTACTGTAAGAGCGGTGAGACTATGGACTCTTTACTGTAAGAGCAGTGAGGACTATGGAACTCTTACTGTAAGAGCAGTGAGACTATGGACTCTTTACTGTAAGAGCAGTGAGACTATGGACTCTTTACTGTAAGAGCAGTGAGACTATGGACTCTTTACTGTAAGAGCGGTGAGACTATGGACTCTTTTACTGGTAAGAGCAGTGAGACTATGGACTCTTACTGTAAGGGGACTATGACTTTACTGTTAAGAGCAGTGAGACTATGGACTCTTTACTGTAAGAGCAGTGAGACTATGGACTCTTTACTGTAAGAGCAGTGAGACTATGGACTCTTTACTGTAAGAGCAGTGAGACTATGGACTCTTTACTGTAAGAGCAGTGAGACTATGGACTCTTTTACTGTAAGAGCAGTGAGGACTATGGACTCTGTACTGTAAGAGCAGTGAGACTATGGACTCTTTACTGTAAGAGCAGTGAGACTATGACTCTTTACTGTACAGTGAGACT
Source organism: Rhinella marina (assembly GCA_900303285.1). Lineage (NCBI taxonomy): Eukaryota > Metazoa > Chordata > Amphibia > Anura > Bufonidae > Rhinella > Rhinella marina. Next base: position 17,448 of record ONZH01009518.1, read on the forward strand.
ATGGACTACTGTAAGAGCAGTGAGGACTATGGACTCTTTACTGTAAGAGCAGTGAGACTATGGACTCTTTACTGTAAGAGCAGTGAGACTATGGACTCTTTACTGTAAGAGCAGTGAGACTATGGACTCTTTACTGTAAGAGCAGTGAGACTATGGACTCTTTACTGTAAGAGCAGTGAGACTATGGAACTCTCTCCCTGAGGAGGTGGTGATGGTAAGTTCACTATAAGAGATCAGGAGGGGCCTGGATGTATTTCTGGAGGTAATAATATTACAGGTTATAGTTACTAGAGATGGGGTCGTTGATCCAGTGAGTTATTCTGATGCCTGATTGTCAGGAAGGAATTTTTTCCCCCTAAAGTGAGGAAAATTGGCTTCTACCTCACAGGGGTTTTTTCCTTCCTCTGGATCCACTTTCAGGAAAACAGGCTGAACTGGATGGACAGAGGGCTTTTTTTGACCTTATAAACTATATATGTTATAACAGCCAGAGAAAAGATACATAGCATGTAAGCTTCTTCTGTAAAGAACTGCAAACATGGTGCACGGCACAGGGAAGAGATCTGAATAATGAAACAGTCAATTCAAAGAATCAACTATGGAACCAGTGCAGATGGGTTTAAACGGCAAAAAGTAACATGACCCCCAAATACTTGAGGGACTCAAGCTTCCATTGATAGGAGAAGTTCTAGTGGAGCCTCCACAAGCGGACAGAAGAAATATTAAGAGACATGGCCTCAGTTTTAGTTCTATTTACCTTATTCTCCAAAAGTTGGCGAAATCCTTATAATGTGTCATGGAGATTAGGGACAGAGATGTGTAGAGGCGGGTTCACACTGTCTGGTTGTTGGGCAGATTATTAGGGCTCCTATGAACACTTCCCAATAATCTGCCCGTCTAAATGTACGGCACATCACCCGAAGAACAAGCGCAACACTGTGGGTGTTAAGGAGCGTGATGGCTCAATAGTACTGACATTATTGAGGATCTTTACCTGTGTTATAGGAGTGAAACATGGATGTAGGAATCTGGGCTCCCTCAAGGAAAGAGTTAAAAAGAGAGGACAGTTGTGGGGTTGATTTCAATTTAAAGGTCTTGTAACATAGGCTGGAGGACCCATCTGGCCCTGGGGCTTTAACCTCTAGAAGCCTCAGTGATCTCCTCATCAGTAATGGGTCCGTTAAGAGATAGAAGAGCTTCAGTCGAGAAGGTGGGTAGATAACATGTGATTCCAGGAGCCATTCCCGGTTGGACTGGTCAGCTGGCAAATTGTCGGCCAAAGTATGTAGCTTAGTGTAAAGTTTGGTTGTAAAGCAGGAGTACTTGGGTTCTTAATAAGAAACGGAGTACCCTGCTCAGCGGGATTACAGAGCTGCTTGGCCAGGAGAGAATGTGGCTTATTATCCATCTCATAATATTGCTGCTTAGTGTACAATAGGAGTTTATCCACTTTGGCCATGGATAACCCTATTCAACTGGGCACAGGTATCTACAACTGTATGTAACGTTCATCTGAATGGGCGCATTGCCAGATCGGATTCCAGCAGCTTCAGGGGGGCATGGAGGGACAGTATTCTCTTGGTGGAGTCCCTTTTACGTCTAGTTCCATTGGGGATGCAATGACCCCTCGCCATGACCAATTAAGTTCCCACATTCCACAGCAGTAGAAGAGGATATTCTCTATTATAACTTCACCTTTATTCTATTATTTAAGAAATAAATAAGCAAAATGTAAAGAAAAATGGCGCGAGGGCGGCAGAAGGTACATCAGTATGGAAGATGTAATGAGGGTATACCTATGATATCTAGACGGCTATTAAAGGCACTAGATTGGAGTAGTGCTCCAGGAGATGTCTGAATCATCATTAGTGGTCGAGAGTCTCACAATCTCCTAAACTGAGAATCAGTTGGACAGGACCTCTGCCTACAACATCTGTTTGTATTTGGACCACCTTCTGCGCTTCTGTCTTGGGAAGCCATATGTCCAGTATACTGATGTGAAGCTGCTGTTCTGAGTCCTGTTTCCAAGGCCAGGGGCTATCAGGGCAGTGATTTATAGCCGGCAGCCCCCAGGAGAATCTCAGGATTACTGAGTGCGGAGCTATGCAGGACACTGTCTCCAAACAAAGCTGTATTGGAGGCAGGGGTTAAACTGGAGCAGTGTCTCAGCAAGGAAGGGAGCTGTCAGACTAAATAATAATAATCGGTATATAACGTCACCATATTCTGCAGAGCTTTACAATTCAGAGAGTTCATGTACAAAACAAAGGCATCATAAAATAACTGGCTAATGTACCGGCTAATGTACAACTGAAACTAGGTTTTCTTTGGGTGTAGGACTGTCAGAAGATCAAGTTCAGGTCAGAAGGGTTTGAGGGAGGGTGGAGTCAGTTTAGAAAGCTTGATAAGCCCGGAAAGATGTGTTTTTACGGCACGTTTGAAGGTAGGGAATTTAGAATTGACCTGATATTCTCGGGCAGAGAGTAGGTGTAGCTCGAGAAAAGTATTGAAGACAGAAGTGAGAGGTAGAAATTATGGTGGATTGTAATCCTAGCTCACTAACAGAATGGGGAGCACAGGTAGGATGGTAGACAGAGATGTGGGAGGAGATGTAGGGGGTGCAGCACTGTGGAGAGCACAGGTAGGATGGTAGACAGAGATGAGGAGGAGATGTAGGGGGTGCAGCACTGTGGAGAGTACAGGTAGGATGGTAGACAAAGATGAGGAGGAGATGTAGGAGGTGCAGCACTGTGGAGAGTACAGGTAGGATGGTAGACAAAGATGAGGAGGAGATGTAGGAGGTGCAGCACTGTGGAGAGCACAGGTAGGATGGTAGACAGAGATGAGGAGGAGATGTAGGGGGTGCATCACTGTGGAGAGTACAGGTAGGATGGTAGACAGAGATGAGGAGGAGATGTAGGGGGTGCAGCACTGTGGAGAGCACAGGTAGGATGGTAGACAGAGATGTGGGAGGAGATGTAGGGGGTGCAGCACTGTGGAGAGCACAGGTAGAATGGTAGACAGAGATGAGGGGGAGATGTAGGGGGTGCAGCACTGTGGAGAGTACAGGGAGAATGGTAGACAGAGATGAGGAGGAGATGTAGGGGGTGCAGCACTGTGGAGAGTACAGGGAGAATGGTAGACAGAGATGAGGAGGAGATGTAGGGGGTGCAGCACTGTGGAGAGCACCGGTAGGATGGTAGACAGAGATGAGGGAAGAGATGTAGGAGGTGCAGCACTGTGGAGAGCACAGGTAGGATGGTAGACAGAGATGTGGAGGAGATGTAGGGGGTGCAGCACTGTGTAGAGCACAGGTAGGATGGTAGACAGAGATGAGGAGGAGATGTAGAGGTGCAGCACTGTGGAGAGTACAGGTAGGATGGTAGACAGAGATGAGGAGGAGATGTAGGGATGCAGCACTGTGGAGAGCACAGGTAGGATGGTAGACAGAGATGAGGAGGAGATGTAGCGGGTGCAGCACTGTGGAGAGCACAGGTAGGATGGTAGACAGAGATGAGGAGGAGATGTAGGAGGTGCAGCACTGTGGAGAGCACAGGTAGGATGGTAGACAGAGATGAGGAGGAGATGTAGGGGGTGCAGCACTGTGGAGAGCACAGGTAGAATGGTAGACAGAGATGAGGAGGAGATGTAGGGGTGCAGCACTGTGGAGAGCACAGGTAGGATGGTAGACAGAGATGAGGAGGAGATGTGGGAGGTGCAGCACTGTGGAGAGTACAGGTAGGATGGTAGACAGAGATGAGGGGGAGATGTAGGGGGTGCAGCACTGTGGAGAGCACAGGTAGGATGGTAGACAGAGATGAGGAGGAGATGTAGGTAGTGCAGCACTGTGGAGAGCACAGGGAGAATGGTAGACAGAGATGAGGAGGAGATGTAGGGGGTGCAGCACTGTGGAGAGCACAGGTAGGATAGTAGACAGAGATGAGGAGGAGATGTAGGAGGTGCAGCACTGTGGAGAGTACAGGTAGGATGGTAGACAGAGATGAGGAGGAGATGTAGGGGGTGCAGCACTGTGGAGAGCACAGGTAGGATGGTAGACAGAGATGAGGAGGAGATGTAGGGGTGCAGCACTGTGGAGAGCACAGGTAGGATGGTAGACATAGATGAGGAGGAGATGTAGGGGGTGCAGCACTGTGGAGAGCACATGTAGGATGGTAGACAGAGATGAGGAGGAGATGTAAGAGGTGCAGCACTGTGGAGAGCACAGGTCGGATGGTAGACATAGATGAGGAGGAGATGTAGGGGGTGCAGCACTGTGGAGAGCACAGGTAGGATGGTAGACAGAGATGAGAAGGAGATGTAGGGGGTGCAGCACTGTGGAGAGCACAGGTAGGATGGTAGACAGAGATGAGGAGGAGATGTAGCGGGTGCAGCACTGTGGAGAGCACAGGTAGGATGGTAGACAGAGATGAGAAGGAGATGTAAGAGGTGCAGAACTGTGGAGGGCACAGGTAGGATGGTAGACAGAGATGAGGAGGAGATGTAGGAGGTGCAGCACTGTGGAGAGTACGGGTAGCATGGCAGACAGAGATGAGGAGGAGATGTAGGAGGTGCAGCACTGTGGAGAGCACAGGTAGGATGGTAGACAGAGATGAGAAGGAGATGTAAGAGGTGCAGCACTGTGGAGGGCACAGGTAGGATGGTAGACAGAGATGAGGAGGAGATGTAGGAGGTGCAGCACTGTGGAGAGCACGGGTAGCATGGCAGACAGAGATGAGGAGGAGATGTAGGAGGTGCAGCACTGTGGAGAGTACAGGTAGGATGGTAGACAGAGATGAGGAGGAGATGTAGGGGGTGCAGCACTGTGGAGAGTACAGGTAGGATGGTAGACAGAGATGAGGAGGAGATGTAGGGGGTGCAGCACTGTGGAGAGTACAGGTAGGATGGTAGACAGAGATGAGGAGGAGATGTAGGGGGTGCAGCACTCTAGAGAGCACAGGTAGGATGGTAGACAGAGATGAGGAGGAGATGTAGGGGGTGCAGCACTGTGGAGAGCACAGGTAGGATGGTAGACAGAGATTAGGAGATATAGGAGGTGCAGCACTGTGGAGGGCACAGGTAGGATGGTAGACAGAGATGAGGAGGAGATGTAGGAGGCGCAGCACTGTGGAGAGCACAGGTAGGATGGTAGACAGAGATGAGGAGGAGATGTAGGAGGTGCAGCACTGTGGAGAGCACAGGTAGGATGGTAGACAGAGATGAGGAGATGTAGGAGGTGCAGCACTGTGGAGAGTACAGTTAGGATGGTAGACAGAGATGAGGAGGAGATGTAGGGGGTGCAGCACTGTGGAGAGTACCGGTAGGATGGTAGACAAAGATGAGGAGGAGATGTAGGAGGTGCAGCACTGTGGAGTGCACAGGTAGGATGGTAGACAGAGATGAGGGAAGAGATGTAGGAGGTGCAGCACTGTGGGAGAGCACAGGTAGGATGGTAGATGGAGATGAAGAGGAGATGTAGGAGGTGCAGCACTGTGGAGCGTACAGGTAGGATGGTAGACAGAGATGAGGAGGAGATGTAGGGGGTGCAGCACTGTGGAGAGCACAGGTAGGATGGTAGACAGAGATGAGGAGGAGATGTAGGGGGTGCAGCACTGTGGAGAGTACAGGTAGGATGGTAGACAGAGATGAGGAGGAGATGTAGGGGGTGCAGCACTGTGGAGAGTACAGGTAGGATGGTAGACAGAGATGAGGGAAGAGATGTAGGAGGTGCAGCACTGTGGAGAGCACAGGTAGGATGGTAGATGGAGATGAGGAGGAGATGTAGGAGGTGCAGCACTGTGGAGAGTACAGGTAGGATGGTAGACAGAGATGAGGAGGAGATGTAGGAGGTGCAGCACTGTGGAGAGTACAGGTAGGATGGTAGACAGAGATGAGGAGGATATGTAGGAGGTGCAGCACTGTGGAGAGCACAGGTAGGATGGTAGACAGAGATGAGGAGGATATGTAGGGGTGCAGCACTGTGGAGAGCACAGGTAGGATGGTAGACAGAGATGAGGAGGAGATGTAGGAGGTGCAGCACTGTGGAAAGCACAGGTAGGATGGTAGACAGAGATGAGGAGGAGATGTAGGGGGTGCAGCACTGTGGAGAGTACAGTTAGGATGGTAGACAGAGATGAGGAGGAGATGTAGGGGGTGCAGCACTGTGGAGAGTACAGGTAGGATGGTAGACAAAGATGAGGAGGAGATGTAGGAGGTGCAGCACTGTGGAGAGTACCGGTAGGATGGTAGACAAAGATGAGGAGGAGATGTAGGAGGTGCAGCACTGTGGAGAGTACAGGTAGGATGGTAGACAGAGATGAGGAGATGTAGGTGGTGCAGTACTGTGGAGAGTACAGGTAGGGCATGTTGCACTGGAGTTATGATTGTGCCGCAGACTGAAATTGAAATATCAAATTTAGGTTAGTAGATGGGTTAAGACAAGAAGTTCAGTTTTAGAGAGGTTTAGTTTTAGATACACAGAGGACATGATGTTAGAGACAGCTGCCGAACAATTTCTGGTGTTTTGGAGTAAAGCAGGGGTGATATCAGGGGATGAAGTGTATAGTTGGGTGTCATCAGCATAGTGATGATACTGATAGCCAAATCTACTGATAGTCTGTCCGTGTGGCCATGTCATCAGCGCAGAGGTCAGTGACGGGTTCTGGAACTTTAGGGCTTAGAAAGAAATGTTAAGGTTATTTGAGAGTGAGGAGATTAGAAGTACTTCTGTTTGGTAACGTTGAGGGCCGAAGTGTATGTTTTAAGCATGAATTTATACTAGAGGAAGCCTGCTGATATTTGAGAATTTCTCCATAAACGTTCTGCACATCTGGAGCAATGCCGGAGAAAACGTGTCTCCGATGTGTGGCAGGGCTGCTGTGTTCTGTGTCGGGAGGGTCGGACTGATACTGGAGCTTCTTCATCCAGGGTGGTTTTGAGTTGTAATGATTGTCAGCCGGGTCTGGACAGGAGATGGAAGAGATTGGGATAAGAACTAACTGTAGGGCGTCAATGAGTTGCTAAAGGCCCCATTATGTTGCCTGAGCATCGGTGGATCATCGCTAACAAACATTTGTAGGAAAGCTCTTCAGTGATTATTGCTGGTGTAAAGATGCCGCCAATTACCGGTTAATCAGATCTTTCATCATCGCTGTGGAGGAGATCGCTGCATGTAATTGTGTCTCCACTGACGATTCGTGAGAAGGAAATCTTTCTTCTGGACAATCTGCTCAGTAGAGCAGTGTAAAGGGGCCTTTAGTCAGTAAGCCTGGGATTGTGCTTGGACGCCTGGCTATAAATCACTTTGTCTGACAGCTCCCTTCCTTGCTGAGATACTGCTACAGTTTAACCCTTGCCTACAATACAGCTTTGCTTGTAGACAGTATCCTCAGTAGCTCCACACTCAGTAAGGCTGGGATTGTCCTGGGGGCTGCCGGATATAAATCACTCCACTGAGAGCCCCTGACCTGGGCTGAGGTCTGCTGTGAGCTGATCTTCAATCTTTCCGGCAGATGGTCTCATGGTAGCTGCAAGTAACCTTCTGTACGATGAAGAATTTGAAGAATTCATAGTGGAGTCTGTGATGATAAACCGCTCAGGTCCTGATGTAGTAAAGTAGTCCTAAACCAGAACGTCACTAGAACGTTTTTTTCATTTTTGTATCTTTATGGCAATGGTAGACATTAATAGTGAGAAAGCGCCTGAAGTTCTGGGGTTTTAGATGCTCCTCTCGGCACCTTCTGCTCTCAGGCTGATCTTCCTGAGACACACTGGCCACTTGTAGATGGTCCTTGACATTGGAAGAGACGTGGCTGTGAGTGGCCATAAAAGCCAGCGTTATTTTAATAGATTGTTAATAATTAATTTCATGGTAAACCTAAAAACTGTATGATCTCTGGAGGCCTGGTGGTGATTTCACGTCTTTGATGAATTTGCGTCTGACGTTTCCTTCTATTTAATTGCAGAGTCGGTTTGTTCAGTTCCTTCGCTTTTATCTGTGAATGAAGATCAGATCCTGATATGTCCACACATGATGGAAAATAATAAACTATTTGCACATCTACACACGGCGTCCTCACACTGTTCGTGGACTGTAGTCGGAGACCCTGTAGGCCCCACCATCGTGTAGTAGTGAAGGGGCTGAGAATGATGTGAGGAATCCTAAGCCGACATCGGGGTTTTACTTTAGACAAGCAACTGCAGAAGCCGAGAGAAGCTCAGGTGGTGAGCAACAGTCATATAAAACCTGGGGCAGTGGTAGAAAGAGACACAGAAGACAGACAAGGACAGAGACAATGGGACCAGGGAGGGGGATAGGGCAGATAGGCGGCCAGGGGAGTGGAAGGTTGGTTGTTATGCAGAAAGTATCCCACCGATCCCCCTGAAAGGTTTCCGTAGTATTATTAATAGAGGCCGTCAGATATTCCAGGGAGCGAGTAGGTGCGGGTCCTATATCGAGAACCGGGCCCCCAAAGTAAAGGAGGGCGCACTGTGCATTCACAACCAACCTCCTTTGGGTCCGCCGAAAATAACCAAGCGCTGGCTCAGCTATTTCCGTCGACTCCATAGAAATGAATGGGAGCAGGGGCCACGCAAGGGCAGTGCGCCCCCATTCATTTCTGATAGAGCAGCAGGGAGCTGCACCTGGTGGTGGTTGGACCCTGGGAAACCTGGGGTCCTCCGATCTCGATATAGGTACAGTCCCTCTACTGCGATATGTGAAGGGCGATACATAGAGGCAAACAGATGCACAAACATAATAAGTAGTCGTACAGAGAAAGCGTCAAAAGCCAGATGATCAACACAGTACAAATATGGAGGAGCAAACGAGAAAACCAGAACCCTCCAAAGAGTCAGAACCAGGAGATCCAATACAACAGCTGAATGCGAGAAGCCAAAACCATAGTCACCAAGTCAAATCCAGAAAGTCACAGCCAGGAGTCTTCAAAATTGCTGGGAACAGAAGGTGGAGTCAGATAACAAAAAAATTCACTGGCACCTGACGGCCTTTATACTCCAGGAACACCATGGTTCCTCCAGCAAGTGGATGCTGCTGCCGTACGGACACAGCAGCCGGGGAATCTCTGACAGGTTCCGAGCATGCTAGCTCCATGCTAAGGCATTGTTCTCTCTTGTCTGTCTGGCACCGACCTTGCCTGAGTGTTTACCAATGTGACCCACTGGTGCCAAGCTTGATCTCAGACCCGTTTCAAGGATTCACATGAACAGGAGGTGGTTCCCTACATCGAAGGCCAGGTCCCTGTATGAGAGTGAGAGGGTGAATACCAGGGGACTGCCAGGAGAACTCCCTTAGGTTTAGCCTAAAGTCAAACCAGTTGGTCGACACAGTGGTTCCACACCTATTGTTGTGACAGCTTGCTTAGGCGATGGAACCCGTTGGCTTCATACCCTAAGCAAACTGGTGGCTTCATCCATATAACTGCACGGCAACAAAGGTGGTTTCACACATGGTGGCAAGAAAAAGTAAGTGAACACTTTGAAATTCAACTGATTTTTGCATTGATTAATAATAAAATGCCGTCTGATTCTTATCTAAAATGAGTCAAAATTATAGACAACCACAATGTAAACCAATAACACATAAACAGTTGCACTGTTCAGTACAGGAATAAAAAAAGTAAATGAATTCTGTGTCGATGACTGCCGCAAGACATAACTGGCAAAATGTGTTTCAATTAAGGAGATGAGATCATAAGTGAGGGGTTCACAAGTGCACACAAAGGCACACAAAGCCTGGTTACTGACAAATCTGTTCTCAAACAAGATTGGTGAGTATGAACCATGCCTCACAGTAAACAAGTTTCAGCACACAGAGACATATCAGGATAGGTCAAATAATATCAGATCCTGAGGATAGGTCATCAATATTAAAATCCCGGAAAACCCCTTTAAATTCATTCTTCAGCAGGACAACAAAACCTCAAACATCCGACCAGTGTCATTAAGAACTATCTTCAGAGTAAAGAAGGAACAAGCAGTCCTGGAAGTGGTGATATATGGACTACTCAAAGCCTGAATCTCACCATCATGCAGTCTGTCTGGGATTATATGAAGAGACAGAAGGATTAGAGCAAGCCTACATTCAAAGATCTGTGCTTAGTTCTCCAAGATGAACTTGAACTTTGAACTTGAAGTCCCAATCTACCATAGGCCACCATTTAAATTATGCCACTCAATGGGCATGACCGTCATTTAGTGGGTGCCCCAACGAAAGACCTGGATGGGGAAGCATTGTAGATGGGAGTGTCACACTACATTAAGGATGTTGGGCGCGTGTTGGGTTCTTCTTCTTCCAGTGCCAGTACGTACCACATGTACCTTTAGTTTTTTCAGCTCCCTGTACACACTATCACAACATTTTGAAAAGAAAAACAAAAAAGCTTAAAGAAAAGGTATATGACTGTTATACATAGCATAATTTGCAAGCCAAATGTGGAGGAAACCTGCAACCAACCACCAAGGCCCTATTATGCTGATTAGTAACTAGCACTGGCGGTTGGAGGTAATAGTCAAAGCATCGAAACAGTCATAGATATTACCGGCCATATCAAGCTATGAGTAAGTATGGATGCTGGGTAAATCAGGATCCTGGCTTGGCATCCAGTCTGGAGGATATAAGTTAGGTACTTCTCCTGCTTTTGTTTGCTTTACTCCTTTGATTGTCTCTGGATTAACCCCTTGTCTACTGCTTTGGCTTCTACTTACTTTCCTGGCTTAGACTATGGCTTTTTTTCGCCTGCTACTCCTCGACATCTGATAGATCTGCTAGCTCTGAGCATGCACATGTTTTCGGGAGCTTTATTTTACAGACATAACCTGGGGTCCTAGCAGCCAAGTCCAACCCTAATTATTAATCCCTTAACAAAAAAATCACCTATGTGTACGCCATTTGCATTAAAGGGATATATGAAGTGGGATCACAAGCTGAGCTCGCTCCATACAGTAATGGGCAGTGGGTGTAGACCCATGCTTCCAACTATCCAGTTTTAGTTTGGGCTAGACCTAAGGGCAGTTTCCTGGCGGTTCCCTGCTATTCACCCTTTAACCACCTACAGGGATCTGGACTTATCTGCAGGGTACCAATCAGGCCGCTACCTCCTGGAGTAGTCCTGGTGTAGTTGGCTGCTGACCCACAGGATCAAAGACACTGGTGCTAAGCACCAAAGACTCAGGCAAAAAGCATAGTCTGAACACAGTTAAAAGTCAGGGCAGGCTGAGAACCTACGTATTCCAAATAAAAATTCCAAGATTGGGGCAGGCAGAATACGTGAGTAGTCCAGGTCACAGTTCTAAGGTCGGGGCAGGCGGCAAGTAGCAGAATCGTTAGACAGAAAAGGTATTGGTATTCAGACAAGAGATCACCTTCGCTGGTTACTAGCAAGTAGAAAACCTCAAAGCTCCGATGAGGAAGTGGATTTACATCTCAACTAAATAGGGAGACTAATCAGCACCTTAACCAGCACCTGGACAGGGACAGAAGATTAACTTTCTCATTTCTGAAGGAAGTTCACTGAGCACTAGACCCAATTCACACAGGGAAATTAAAGCAACATCTGCTCCTGCCTGAAACAGCAAGACAGCAGCAGTATGGACCATCGGAGTGACAGTATTCTCCCCTTACGCCCCATCTTCTTAGGGTCTGTCTGTGCTAGGAATTTCTGGAGCATTGATGTTCTCTGCAGGCTCCCAAGACATATCCTTAGGACCAAATTGTTTCTAATCCCCCTGATAAAAGGTCTTAAAGGTCTTGTCTTTGATCTTCTTCATATCCAAAATATTGCTGCCCTCAAATTCATCTTTAGCATCAACAGGGACAGGAGCAGCAACAGTAGACTTAGAGTAACGGTCTAATACCAGAGGTACCAGATGCATGAGAGTAATTGGGAATTGTGGAGAGATGGTGGCAGACAGAGTTTGAAATAGGGTTAATTTGAGAAATAGTCTAGAAGAGCCCCAAGAACCGAGAAACAAATTTGAAACTTTCAGGGGAATATCTCTCAATGACAACCAGACCGGTCACCAGGAGAAAACTTTGGAGGAACTCTTCATCTCTTATCCGCATCATATTTCATGGATAAAGAGGCCCAAGGAAGAGAAGCCTTGGTTTCTTGACAAATCTTAAAAAAATCCTCACCAAGGTTTCTGCAAATGGCGTTTCAGAGGTCAATTCATTAGATGCAGGAACCCGACGATGTAGACCACATACAATAAAGAAAGTTGACTTGTCGGTAGACTCATTGGAGTGGTTATTGTGGCAGAATTCAGCCCACGGGAGAAGAGCCACCCAGTCATCCTTTTTGGCAGATACAATGAAACACTGATAATTTTCAAGAATCTGGTTAGTTCTCTCCACCTGTCCATTAGACTGTGGATGATATGCAGAGGAGAAATCCAATTTTACCTTCAGTAATTTACAGAGAGACCTCCAGAACCTAGAAGTAAACTTTACTCCTCTATCAGAAACTATATGTTTGGGAAGACTGTGCAAATGAAAAATACGTTTGATGAACAAGTGGGCTAGTTGAATGGCAGACTGTGCCATTTAAGAAAAATAGTTTACTACTACCTAGATTACTGTACGTCCGGAGGAGGAAGGAAGATCACAAAGTACGCAGGCTGTTTTTTGTACATCTTGATAAAGCGATGGCTGCCAATAATGTCGGGAAATAAACACTAAAGTTTTATGAACCCCAGGATGCCCTGCCAATATCAATTTATGTCCCCAGGACAGAACACATTTTCATCTGTTCATTGGAACATAAGTCTTTCCAGGAGGGATATCTTTGATTTGAACTGGACCAACAGAGACAATAAAGGCTGGGTATTGATGGAGCTCCTCCTGATCAGTAGAATCAAAAGATCTGGATAGTGCATCCATCATAACATTCCTGTCGGCAGGACGGAAATGTAACTGAAAAGTAAAGAAGGCTAAAAACAAAGACCAACCTGCCTGATGGGGACAGAATCTCTGAGAAGACTGAAGATACGTCAAGTTTTTATGCTTGGTGTAAATGATGATGGGGTGATTGGCACCTTCAAGCAGATGATGCCACTCCTCCATAGATAGCTTTATGGCCAGCAGCTCCCTGTCTCCTATAGAATAGTTTTGTTAGGCTGCAGAGAAGGATTTGGTGTCCATTTTGCCAGTAGTGACTTTCTGAGTGATTACAGATCTGGCTCCAATGGAGGACACGTCCACTACTAAGAAGAATTGTTTTGACACATCGAGACGATGAAGGGCAGGAGCTGCAGCAAAGCCTATTTAAGAGTCTGAAAAGCGGATTCTGCTTCAGCAGTTCATTCTCTGGGATTCATTACTTTCAGGGTCAAGTCAGAAATTAGTGCAGTTTAAGTAAAGAAGTGGGGAATGAATTGTATTTTGAAATTTGCTAATCCAAGAAAGCATTAAAAAGCCCAAAGGCCCGTGAGTTGTGGCCAATTCAGTACTGCAGATAATTTTTCAGGGTCCATCTGTACCATTCGTTTGGAAATAATATACATCAGAAATTGAAGAGACGTTTTCTCAAAAAAAAAAAAAAAAAACACTTATCTAAATTGGCATACAGGTGCTTTTCTCTTAATCTCTGGAGCACCATGACTTGTGATGACTTTCTAGATCAGATGAGTATATCAAGATATCATCCAGATAGACAATGACACAAGAATGTAGGAGGCCCCAGAAAATATCATTTACAAATTCCTGGAAGACTGCCAGGGCATTGCTGAGCCCAAATGGCATAATCAGGTACTCCTAATGACCATCACGAGTATTGAAGATGGTTTTCCATTCGTCGCCCTCTCAGATACGCATAAGATTGTAAGTGCCGCATAGATCCAACTTTGAGAAGATCTTGGCACCATGCCGGCCATCATAGAGATTAATGGTAGAGGGTGTCTATTCTTATAGCAATACACGGCCTGAGGGATCCATCCCTTTATTTCACAAGAACCCGGCTCCTGAAAGTGATGAAGACTTACAAATAAAACTCCTCTATAATATAATCAGACATAGCTTGAGTCTCTGGAACTGAAAGGGAGTATACAAGACCTCTTTGTAGAGTGGTTTCGGGTAACAGATCAATAGGACAGTGATAAGGTCAATGAGGTGGCAAAGTCTCTGCTTCCTTTTTATTAAAGACATCTGCATAACCATGGAACGCAGCTGGTAATCCATGCAGACCTGTCTGAAGACTAGTAGACCAGATAGGAAGGACTTTAGACAGACATTGGGTATGGCAAGCCTAACACCAATGCAACACCTGTCCTGAGTTCCAATCCAGCACAGGAGAGTGTTGACAAAACCAGAGAAGGCCGATGTAGTGGAGACAGGCAGAAGATTATAGATCACTTTCTCCATATGGAGGACGTCTACACGAAGTTCCAACGCCTCCCATCCATGGAAGTCACAGTTAAGGGCTTCTTTAGACGTTGAACAGAAATGCAGCATCTGTTCACCAAGGCCTAATGTAAAAAATTACCTGCCATACCAGAGACTATGAGGGCCTGCACAGTGAACTGTTTACCTCCAAGCAACAATTCCACCAGCATAGTCAATTTTGGAGAGATTAAATCTACATCTAGGGCCATCTCTCCTACAAACCCTAGGCTCTGGTTTCCCTGCTTTTTAGAACAAGTACAGAGATAGTGTCCCTTTTCTCCACAATATAGACAAAGATTATTAGCACATCTGTGCTGCCATTCCTCAGCAGACAACCTAAGCCTGTCTGCCTGCATGGGTTCAGGGGTTGAAGGCAAAGGAGACAGAGGTCTCTAGGTGAGGAGATCTTCTTTCACGTGCCACTTCCTTAGCACGCTCATAGAATTGCAGATCTATACAGGTAGCAAGGGATACCAGAGCATCCAATGAGGTTGGGACATCACAGCCAGCTAATTTGTCAATGATCGGGCCTTCCAAACCCTCCCAAAAAGCTCCTTATTCCAACCCAGTTCTGATGGCGTACTGACCTACAGAGAGACTGATGTAGTCGTAGTAGAGAGGAAGCAGCAGAAGTAGTGCATCCGAGCTCATAAAACACTTTTCAAAAAGTCTCCAAGAAGTCTCTCAGGTTGTTAGTCTCCCACAGCTGATTTATCCAGACCAGCGTGTCTCCGAGAGATGGGACTTCATAAAGGCTGCTTTAGAGCAGTTGGTCGGGAACTGATAAGACAGCAGCTCATAGTGCAGGGTACAATGGTTTATGAATCCATTGCTTGGGATCTCCATCATATGGGGAGAAGCCGATAAACGAGGGTCAGAGGGGTCTGAGCTTATTGTACCAGACAGTGGCTGAGGACCCACTGTGCCAACCAACCAGTTTGAGTTTGGACTTGTTGCAGGGAACCAAGTCAGACTGCTACCTCTGGATTAGTCCTGGTGTAGTTGCTGCTGAAGAGATAACAGTGCGAAGCACCAAAAAGCGTAGTCTGAACACAGTCCAAAGTCAGGGAAGGCTGGGTACTTACGTATTCCAAATAACAATTTCAAGGTCGGGGCAAGCAGAGTATGTGCGTAATCCAGGTCACAGTTCCAAGGCCGGGGCAGGCTTCAAGTAGCAGAATCGGTAGACAGACAGGGTATGGATATTCAGACAAGAGATCACCTTCACTGGTTACTAGAAACTAGAAAACCTCAAAGCTCAGGTGAGGAGGTGGATCCACAGCCCGGCTAAATAGGGAGACAGATCAACGATACCT
Source organism: Rhinella marina (assembly GCA_900303285.1). Lineage (NCBI taxonomy): Eukaryota > Metazoa > Chordata > Amphibia > Anura > Bufonidae > Rhinella > Rhinella marina. Next base: position 33,159 of record ONZH01009518.1, read on the forward strand.
GCACGTGCCCAAAAGAGCAAAACAGAGGCTGGCACGGGCTGTCAGCGTGACAAATACAGTACATGGTCTGTCTGCCCACTTTGATGCCAGTTTTTGTGTCCAGAACCTGTTCAGACCAGGCTTAGCTTCACTATATCTGATGCAGAGCATCACCCTCTGTATGTTGGCAGTGCGATATCACTTGCCCAAATTCATTTAACCCTTTAAACTGCACTTTTTTGTGCCTATTTTGTTGCCCATTTGTGTGCCCGTCATTTCTATTTTAATGCTGCTTTCAACTGATTTCCCTTTAGGACGCTCACTGCAACTTTTTTTTATTACTGACGATAAGGTCTCAAAATTCATAAAAAAAAAAAAAGAAAAACCGAAATGATATGAACAAGAAACTGACGAATAAGAAACCGATGTCAGCCTTGTATTACTGATGGAGTTTAAACACTACCCCACTTCACTGCTCCTCCGTACAAAGCTCAACACCCTCCTACACTGATCACATAACGATGACATCATCACAGGTCTTCACCACCACTTCTCTTCATTGCTGAGCTCCCCCCCCCCTTGACTGATCACATGACAGTGACATCATCCAGGTCTTTCCCCTCCACTACTGAGATCCGCCCCTTGCTCTGATCACATGATGGTGACATCATCACAGGTCCTTCAGCTCTTGCAGTGCAGCAGATAGAGAGCAGGTCCTGGTCGGTAGTCACTTCTGTTGTGTCTGGATCCTGTTATTCTCTCTGGTATCAGTCATTAGCAGAGTCCTGTATACAGAGGATATATATATATATACAGCCCTCACTGGCTGTGGCCCCCAGGATACATTCACACTGGCCCCGTGCTGGGGACTAATGATAACACTCAACGTGTGGCCCCGGTAGAAGGTAAGTGCCAATCAGATGGGTTTTGTGCAGTTTTTGGCTCTGTTTTGGCTGCGGTGAGAATAAGGTTCAGTGGTGAGTGCTAGGGATAAGACCCTTCCCATTGTAATAGGGGAAATCTGCCAAGAATTCCACATCCTCATAGGAATGTGCTGGACATGGTGGATTCGCCCCCAGTAACATGTATTTGGAGGGGGAGGGGGGATAGCGGTTCCTCCATCACTACTAATCTTGTAGGGATTTTTGCAATTTTTTTTTATGGAGAGATTCCACACATAAGTGGTGACTATGAGGAGACGTGCTGAATGGTATGCGGAGCCGATTCTTCTGTGGGGACATTTCCAGTAATGAAGTATTCAGGGAAATATCTGGGATAACTCGGTAATGAAATATCTGGGGCACAGTGTGGAGTAGAAATATCCGGTATAATCCAGTAATGAGGCAGGCACAATGTGGAGTAGAAAAGTGTAATTACACTTGCCGGTAATTGGGTTTCCTGGAAGTCTCCAAGAAGCACACCTGAGATTGCTCTTCCCCTGTTAGGGACAGGAAAACACCTCCTGAGAAGTTAAAACCCTCCTCTTCCTATTATCCTCAGTGTTTTACCAAGAACTAATGGCAGACTATTGCTTCCAACTTAACCTTTACTTCAATCCACCAAATTTTACATCTCAAACCAACATAGAAAAAGAGATGTACAACAAAAGGGAAGGCATTTATGGGTGCTGTTGCAGAGACTTCCAGGAAACCCAATTACCAGTAAGTGTAATTACACTTTTGCCTCAGTCGTCTACACGACAGCACAACTGAGAACTATCAAAGATCAGGGAGGGTCAGCAGCTTGAAAGACTCGACCAAAGGCACAGTCTTGATCAGCCAAGACATCTAGTTTGTAATTTTCGAGTAAATGTATGAACTTTCTTCCATATTGCCGCTCTGCAGATCTCTTCTACTGAGGCTGTTGCTTTTTCTGCTCTTGTAGAGTGATCCCTTAGTTGATCCGCAACTTCCTTTTCATGTGTCTTATAGACCTCTGAAATAAGTTGTCTAATCTAGTGTTCCTCAACTCCAGTCCTCAGGGCCCACCTACCTATCCCACAGAGTGAGGACCTGTGTTAAGTCCTGATGCACTGACACTCATTATATCACCTGCTCAATACTAAGGAAATCCTGAAAACATGGCCGGCAGGTGGGCCCTGAGGACCGGAGTTGAGGAACCCTGGTCTAATCCATCTGGAGATCGAATTCTTTGCTGCTTTCCCCTGCCTCTGTTAGGACCTCCAAATTGTATGAACAGATTCTTGTCCTTTCTCCAAGACTTGGTAACCTGTATCTTATCAGATGAAGAACTGACCTTCTAATGTCACTTCGTCAATCCTCTGTTGTAAAAAGAAGGTACAACTATGTCCTGTGGTCTGTGGAGAGATGTTGACACTTTAGGTAAAAATTCCGGTTTAACCTCTAATTTATCCTCAAAAACTTGAAAATATGGGAAGTTAGTGGACAAAGCCTGGATCTCACTGACTCACTCACTCCTAGCTCATGATATGGCCACAAAAAAAATAGTAAGTAAAAAAGAGTAAGTAATCCAATAGATAAATCCTCTGTAGGGTCAAAAAGGGTCAAAAGGAGGAGACATCAAAGCCGTTAGTATTAGGTTAAGATTCTAAGACCGTATTCAATTCCTAATGGTTTTATTCTGTCTACTGCTTTAAAAAAAATCTAACTACCATGAAGTGTTCTACTAGCTTCTTATCATATATATAGAACACTTGGAGCTGAGACCTGAACTCTTAAAGTATTTGGTCATTACCCTTTGTCCAAGTTCACTGGCATCCTTCAATATCTTTAATAAAGGTGACTGTTTTCATAAGTTTTCTTTCTTTCCCCACCATAGGAGAGATAACTTCACCTTTGTTGACAATTTCAGATCGTCTAGAGAGGAAAGTCTTTCTATGGTCTTGAATGTACTTGGTCCCACTGTACAGCTGGGATACACCATGTCATAAGGCCTAATGTCTTCATTACCTGTCTTATTGTTGTTTTTCTCATCATTGACAATTCCCTGGTTTTCCTGCTTTTCGTTACTGCTTTCTCTTCCTGTATAAACGACCTCTGGGTGGAGGCCTTTAGCTCTATCCCGAGAAACCTCTTTCTTGTAGACAGGGCCAGTGATGACTTCTGTAACTTGATGATCCAGCCCACCTTCTGTAATGTCTTGATTACAAACTATAACTGTTTCTGAAAGTTTGATTTGATATTTTGTATGATCATTAGGAGGTCAAATATGGAATTATTATAACCTGATTTAGTCTTAGGGACGCAACCATCTGACATCACCTCTGGGTGGATTAAATCTCTAATGGAAGGCATTTGAATTGATAGAAAAATAATTTTGTCCTTGAGCGCACATCTTGACATGTTTGGTGGTCTGGGTGAAATGGGATATGATAATACACATCCTTTAAGTCCAATGTCACCATTATCACATCATTGTGTATCATATTGCAGATTTTATTGTCTCCATCTAGAACTTCCTGTATCTGATTAGTCTGTTCGTTATTTTCTGATTTATTATTGTCCTGTAACTTCCATTTGCCTTTTTTTGCTACTAAAAACAAGTTTGAGTAGAAACCTTGCCCCTGTTCTAACTTGGGGACTGGACATATTGCTCCTAGTTTTACCAAGTCTTCCACTCCAGTCCAGACCTCATTTGAAGGCGAGGAGGGGGGGGGGATGGGCGGTTGTGATGAGGAACTTTCTTGGTGGAGGAGTGACAAATTCTATTTTGTAACCTTCCTCTAAAACCTTTACTATCGGCTCAATTCCTCCGAAAAGTGAAAAAGTCTTCCCCTCCATCCCCGTCACCTCTGCCCCTTTTTTTTCTTTTTATACCTCTAGGGGCCGAGTTTCCCTTTGTCTTTCCTGTTTCAGTTTTCGTGTTACCTGAATCTCTTATGTCTGGGTCTTATCTTTTTTTTACTAGATTCCTGTTCTTCCTCAGAAAACCCTCTTTTTTTGGCCTCCTCAATGATTTTGTCTAGGTCAGGGCTAGAGATGAGCGAATCATCCACAATTTGCTTTGCCGAATGTTCGTCGAATTTTTTAAAAGATTCGTACGAATACCAAGCTATTCGGTTGAAGCTGCGTACAAATCATTAGTTATTCTGCGAACATTCCCTTGAATACTTACGCCTGAGCGTACAAAGTGCGTACGAAGCTTTAGCGTATTATTGTCTAGGCCCGCACAAAGAACGAATATACAGTAAAAGTACGTCTACTTAACTGAATATGTACGCATTAGCACACAAATTATCAGATGTGTAGCATTAGCGTACAAATTATATGATGTGTACGTAGCGTTAGCGTACAAAGATTTTAGACGAATCTTCCGAAGCGAATCTGAAAATATTCGGATTCGCTTCGGTGTAAAAAATTTCCAAGATTCGGATCGAATCTACAAAGCGGCGAATAGATTCGCTCATCTCTAGTCATGGCCAAATAAAAACTCTCTGTGAAAGGGGACAGAAACCAGCTTCCGTTTAGATGGTGGTGCTCTTTTTTGTATAATTCTCAAACCACCAAACATTTAATCTTGTACAGTTTTGGACTTTTTTACATCTTCAATCCTCACAGTATTTCTTACTGCTTTAATGAATTCTCTCGTCCTCTGTCTTCAATTTCAGACACCTCAGAGTTCAGGCAGCCCATCACATGCATTGTTTTGGCTTTAGCTTTGTGACAAGGGCCTCCAATATCTGGACGAATGTATCTCATCCTTCAACAATGTCTTAATGTCATCCATATATGATGGAGATTCCTCCTTAATTATTTTTGAAATTCCTTCCTGGCATGCTGCTTTCTTGTAATCCTTTGATAATTCTGCTGCACAGACTCATTTCTGATGCATCAAGATTTTCCTCCACAGTTTCCACTTAGTGATCACTGTACTTTCACACATAAATCAATATTACAGGTGACTATAAGAAATGTTATAATATATTTTATCAGACAGAAACTTTCTGTCTGAACTTTGCGAGAAATCTGTTTTGTGAGACCAAGACAGGCCACCTGTTCACTAAGGGAGAAGATTATATCAACCCTTAGAAGTCCAAGGGTAAGGGGGAATGAGGAGGGAGGAAGTGCAGAGAGACCAGACAGCAGACATGATTTAGCAGATTGAGTTGATAATAGTAAGTGTTATATCTCACCCCAAGTGCTTTATTCATATCTATACTGCTCAGTACTTCTGTATAATATCCTTTATGTGGCTGCTGATTGATTCTAAGGCCAATTTCACACAAGCCTATTCAGCCCATGAAATACGTTCCTTGGGACAGCAGTATTTTCTGGACTAAACACTGCTCCTATGACATCATTACCGCTAATAGTGTTATATTTCATTCCCAAGTACTTTATCCACATCTGTACTGATCAGTTCTTCTCTATAATGTCCTATATAAGGCTTCTGAGTGAGTCTGACAGAGTGAGAACTAGGAAGCCCCATTGGTGTCTCAGAGAGTACATGTAACCCTTCTTGTGCCCCACACAGCAATAGTGCCCAGACTGCCCACACAGTAATGGTGTGCTCTTCTGTGTCCCCTATGCAGCAGTGCCTCTCTTTGTGCCCAACAATAGAGTGAGGTCCTCCTTTGCGCCACCACATTATAATAAAGTCTCCATGTTCCCACAATGAGCTGTCAGAGGCTCGGCTCTTGCTGTCACCTGTGGGCCCCATTTCCCTATTGGGCTTATTCATGGTTGCAGCCCCCCCCTACAATTGTTAAGCCATTCCTGAAAAGCCAAAGTCTCTCCAGTCTCAATAAGTTCCCTTCTGGATCTCACTAATGCTTTTTGTGCATTTTTATCATCTCTTCTCATACAGATGACTGCAGTACTAGAATCCTCCAGCTCATCATGATTTCTCCTCTTCTTCTGAATGACCCACCAAGGATGGACAGGAAGGAGATCAGCAGAAGAATATTAGACTTCACCTTGGAGATCATCTCCCTGCTGAGCGGAGAGGTAAACTTTTCTAGATTTCTCTCCTCTTTATTGTATTCTGTAACAAGTCAGACATCGGGAAGGAGAATCCATCATAGGAAGTGATAGGAAGAGTCCAGGGTCCTGTAGAACGGCCTCCAGACCTTCCAAGTGATGGAGAAGCTGTAGATCAGCCACCAGTATGGTCAGTGACGTATCATGGGGACCAATAGTCATATTGTAGGAGCCATGAGAAGGTAAGTAGGCATGTTGTACCCAGGAGGAGAGGAAGCAGAGGAGGAGATGGCCGGAGTGTGGCCTGGAGGGAGGATTTCTACCACTAGTCTGACATCTAGATGATACTGGACTATAACAAGGAGGCCTCCACTACGTCTAGAGGAAAGAAGGTTTCTCCACCAACATAGAAGAGGAGTCTTTACTGTAAGAGCAGTGAGACTATGGATCTCTCTGCCAGAGGAAGGAGTCATGGGGAATTCTCTAGAAGAGTCCAGAAGGGGCCTGGAGGTCTGGAGGGTAATAATATTCCAGCTTCTAGTGACTAGATTACTGGAGATGGGGCCATGATCCAGGGAGGGATTCTGAGTGTAGATCTGGAGTCAGGAAGGAATTTCTTTCCCTAAGTGTCTCTCTCCATCCACAGGATTACACCATAGTGAAGAAGACATCGGGGAGGACTCCCATCATCCATGAATCAGGAGAGTGGAGCAGGACCCCCATCACAGAGCCTCCCCCCCTGATACATGAGCAGAAGATCCTAGAACTCACCCAGAAGATGATTGCGCTGCTGACTGGAGAGGTGACACTGCTGGGAATGCTGGGAAATTCTCCAGTAACAGCACTGGAGGGGTGTGGGTGATGACGGTGTCATTGTGTTGTCAGGTTCCTGTAAGGTGTCAGGATGTGGCGGTCTATTTCTCTATGGAGGAGTGGGAGTATATAGAAGGACACAAGGATCTGTACAAGGAGGCCATGATGGAGGCTCCCCGGCCTCTGACATCACCAGATAAGAAGAGAGGAGGTGAGAAGAGGCCGTGTTAAAACCTCAGTCCGGTCATGTGCAGTGTGTACACGTGTGTAATGACATGTAATCTAGGAGCTCCACATGTTATTCTCCGGTCACGTTAGAGCCTACATTTGCTGCACATATCAAACTTATCCATAGGCTTCATTCACACCAGTCACATGCAAGATGGCTAACAAATAGACACTCTTTTGACCTCCATCACTTTTCTATGCAGAGACATCCTGCAAGCACATGTACGCCGCACCATACCATGGATAATGTATGACTATACAATGGGATATGTTGGAACTTTTTATCAGAGGTATACGTTAGGGAACCTTCCTGATATCTCCCTCTGATGGAGGGCTCAGACATGGTGTGAACAGATGCTCACATTTTGATAGTGACTCAATAGATCTCCTGCCCTTGAGCAGAGGAGATACAACTTGCTATACAGTTGTGGTCAACATTATTTTCACGCCTGAATGTTATGAGCCCCATGTAAAATATCTCATGAAACATAGTGTTCAGTGAAGCTGGTTGGACCCATAGAAGTCATAAATAACATAGCAACAAACAAGATGAGTGAGGGCTAAGCTTACAATCTGTGATTTATCAGCAATGTTCCCCCTGTCCCCACATGACGTTAATTAGCCTATAACTAGTGGCTCTGTAAACAGTATTTTTCCTTGTTCACACTGGTAAAGACCAGAGCTGTGTCAGTAGACCAGAAACACCATCATCACCAAGCACAAGCAGTCCAAAGGGTAGAAGAACATCTCCAAAGAAATCACGTACAGAATTCCGACATTTACATGGAGCGATCGCCTCCACAGTATGAGGACGAGGGATGGTTATTGTGACCACTTGTCCTTATACTGCTGCATTGTTTCTGAGCAGCGGGACACTCTTTAGACTGCACGACCTGAAGCCCAGAAGCAATCATTTTGTCACTGAGGGGGAAAGTGAGCCCTGACTTGAGCCCCACCTCTGTCCCTACCTACTTACACGGCCCGTCCTATGTGAGGCGTGTAACTGGGCAGCAAACCCTAGCCTAGATAAGTGCAGGGGCATACAGGGAAGGGGAACAAGAGGAGAATACAATAAACAAAGACAGAACACAAACACAATATCGGAAGGTCAGCAAGCCAAAAGTCGAACCAGGAAGTCACGTCAAAACCAGGGGAGAGAGCTGGAACAAGGTGAAAAACACAAGCCGGAGTCAAGTACTGAAGTCGCAGAGGATCACAAGCACTGGTAGTTAGACTAATCACAGGCAACCTGTGGCTGGCAAGCTGCGTGTTTAAATAGGGCTCCTAGTAGGTCACCTGACGGGGCAGCATCACGTGACCTAATTTCCAAACTGGAACAGGAAGTGCTGGCTTCCCGGCCAGTACTCAGAGGTAGGTCACGTGACGTGGCCAGCAACATGTGACCTATAGCACACATATTCATAGCTGAGCACTGGCCCTCCTGCCGGCGCTCAGAAGCTCCTCCTGCCGGATGGGGAGGATGCCGACCGCTCTGAGACTGAATGCGCTCCAGGTCCTCCCCACCCTGTTGTCATGTAGATGAGGACGCACATCTCGTCCTCGCTCCTGAACAACAGTGGGAGTCCGAAGGCGCTGCACGGAGGAAGCGTGCCGTCGGCTCCCCGTAACACATTTACTTGCTAGCACTAACAACAGCTTCACCCCATGAAGGAACGTTTCACTCATTCATCAGGTGATCGGCGGCACCTTTAGACAGATTGTCGGGAACGAGCATTTGCAGGCACAAGTAGCTCCACCATTACAGGAATTGTGAAATCAGAGGATTATCAGAATGGTTTAGAGCCAAACGTGCTCCCAATTGTAAAAAATCTAGGTCAAACAAAATGGGTTCTACGTCAGGATAGTGACCACAGCAGACATTCAAAAGTGGACAGAAATGGTTAAGAAGGAAAAATGGATGGTCTAGTCAACGATGAGTCCTGATCTCAATAAAAGTGAGAATCTTTGGATAGATGAGCAAAGGAAACTGCAGACATTCAGTAGCTCAAGAGAAGAAACTCCTAGCAGACGGGTGCAAGAAGCTCAAAATGGGCTCCAGAAAACATGTGGAGGCTGTCACTGTGCAACCAAGTATTAGAGAAGGGGCCTTCAATGCCATTGATGTCATCTACTAGTTTCATGCTTTATATACTTATCGAAGTGACCACATGTATGATGATGTCACGGACGTTCCTGTGACAGGTAGCAGGAGGTCAGTCAGATTGGCAACACGTGGTATAATCTGACATGTTTTCCTTTTTTGTTGCTGGTATTTACCACACCCTTTCCCCTCAGGTGTTGCTGGGGCGGTAATTGTCCCTCCCCTATTTATTGCTGCTTCTCCCACAGTTCCTTGCATTTTATAGCTTCAGAGGTTATTGTGGTGAGCTAGAGTTTAGTTCTCAGCTGAGATCCTGGAGCCTCCATTTCTTCTTTGAAGAGAAGTGTCCTTTTTCCCTTTTGTGTGTTACGTTACTTTTCCCTGTTGTTTGTTTAGGTCTGAGGGAGACTCCTGTTCGTCCTTCCTTTTGGAGGAACAGGTAGACTCATTCCTGTCATTAGTTCCAGGGTCCATTTGGTTATTAGGTTCCTGTGTATGAACTCACCTACCTTTGGGGCCTGTTCATACTGGTAGATAGTCAGGAATTGAATCAGGGTTTCCTTTAGGAGGTGTCCATCTTCCTTCCTTAGTTTCCAGGCCTAATCTCCTTTCCCTCCTACGCTCGGTTTGGTCCCCCCCCACACACACACACCTGAGTGTGACAGATGATGGGTCAGATTTTATTGATCTAAACAAGATATTAAATATTCTAAAGGTTTGTCCGTATCAATTATTTCTGAAGTTATTGACTTCTTCTTATACTAAACAGTCAAGGGTGCCAATAAAGTTAACCACAACTCTATATTGCTGGAGGAGAAGGTATGATGGTGAGGAGCAGAACATTGTTATTTAGGCCCAGATCACTAATCCTAGAAGTGAAGGAACTGAGAGAAGAGTCTGATCTATAGACAGATCTACAGGAGGCCATGTATTCATCACTGTGTGCTTGTGTCTCCACAGATGGATCCAGGAGGAGAAATCCCCCCGAGAGATGTCCCCGTCCTCTGTATTCCCTGGACTGTCCAGAGGAGAAGCTCCCAGAGAACCATCAGGTAGATGGAGCTGACGTCTCCACAGAATCTGACCAGAAAGGGATTGAACCAAAGACCATTTTAAATTTTTCTTCTTTAGGATGAAAATCTGATTACTATTAAGGTTGAGGTTAAAGAAGAAGAAGAAGAGGAGACGGATTTATGGAGCGATCAGCAGTGTAAGGAGGGGCAGTCATGTGTCACCTGGATACTACTCCCATCATCTCATCATGTAATAATCTCTCCTGTCCCTGTGTGTTTCCTATAGATGGACTCAGAGAAAGAAATGCTTTCGAGAAATGTCGCCGTCCTCTGTATTCCCAGGACTGTCCAGAGGAGAAGCTCCCAGAGAACCATCAGGTAGATGGAGCTGACGTCTCCCCAGAATCTGACCAGAAAGGGATTGAACCAAAGATCATTTTACATTTCTCTTCTTCAGGATGAAAATCTGATGGATATTAAGGTTGAGGTTATAGATGAAGAAGAAGAGGACGATATGGATTTATGGGGCGATCATCAGTGTAAGGATAGAAGACCATTATGTCTATTTTGAGGGTCACATAGATATGACTCTCATTGCCTTATCATTACATCTAGTAATCTTTTCTGCCCCTGTGTGTTTCCTACAGATGCACTTAGAGAAAGAAATCCTCCAGAAACATGTCCCCGCACCAGGACTGTCCAGGACTGTCTAGAAGAGAAGGTCCCAGAGAACCCTCAGGTAGATGGAGCTGAGCCCTATACACCTCTATATAGGGGGGTCATAGATTGTGGGGGTCTCTTATGTGGATCTGTTAGATTTCCCACCTGTCTGCTGTATTGTACTGAATTGTTACAGATGACAAATCAGGGGGAAGATCTGACTGATATTAAAGTGGAGGATGAAGAAGAGCGGATGATGGGCGATCCCCCGTGTAAGAGTGATGTGGACGATGATGATCCAGTCTATGTGACCACAGGTATGGAATCATGAACATAGAAAGTGAATTGGGAGGTTTCTTAAGGTGAGGCTCCACCTTAGAGCTCCCGTAGAAAGGTTTTCTGAGATCAAAGATTTCTTGGTCTTGTCTTAGGATACACCATCAATATAGTGATGCATAACAAACTATACAATTTTGCCGCAAAAGCCTAAACACAACTTTTTTACATGTATGGGTGGATTCAGACACATCAGCAGCTGGTGTTGACTCTTTATTACAGCTGTCACTGTGCTACGATGGTCCAGACTTAGAACTCTGATCCCTGCAGTTTAGTCTTTTAGATGCCTCTGTCAATATCAACAACGGCATCTAGAGGATTATTCAGGGAGGGAACTTGTCACCTCACTGGCCTCCCCACAGCATGATGGACTAAGGATGGATTCTTGTGGAAGACAAAGGACTAACAATGGTCCTCAGATCTGCCATCATGGTGCATCTTTATGGTCCATGTCCTAACAGATAGAATACACTCAATACAGAAGCAAAAAACTTTTTTTTTTCAAATTAAAATTGTTTTTTTTGGAACTGCTTTTAACCTGCGTCACAAAAAAACAATAAAGATGAAGTTTTAAAATTTGTATGTACCAAGGAAAATGTCAACTGTCATCCCATGAGAAATTAGGCCAAGCTTTATTGTCAAGTTTTGTGAAGTCAAGATTTATGTAATCAAAGTGAACTCTGAGTCTGGAGCAGAATCCGAGATCGTTAATATATTTTATATTGTTAAGGGCCCTTGCACACGACCGTGGAGCACGGTACGGGACGGTCCGTGAAAACCCAGACCGTGCTCCTTCTGTCATTGGTTGCTATGACGCCGTGCGCTTCCTGAGGCCGCTGCTGTACAGTGATACACTGTACACGCTCATATAGAGTGTATCACTGTACAGCGGCGGCCTCAGGAAGAGCACGGCGTCATAGCAACCAATGACAGAAGGAGCACGGTCTGGGTTTTCACGGACCGTCCCGGACCGTGCTCCACAGTCGTGTGCAAGGGCCCTAAAGCAGGAATCACACATGCAGGTTTTGGCGCATTTTTATGGTAGTTTTTAGGCAGAGCCAAGATTGGATTAACAAGGTATGAGACATATAAAGGAGGAACTTTTACTTTTCCTTCCTGCTAGATCCAAACAGGCTTTGGTTTAAAAAAAACTGCATCAAAAACTGCATGTGTTTTTTTAGCCCAATACCAATGCTACTGATTTTTCTAATTGTTGATTTTCAAAAAAATCCCTAAATCAATGTATTTTATCCTAACAGAAATTCCCAGTAAGAACTCCAAGAGAAAAATGATGTTAAAAATAAAGTATGAAGAAGATGATGAAGATATTATGCAGTGCTCTTCAAGAGAAAACCTCATTACCTGCAACGTACATCCAGAACCTCACAGTCCAGATCCATCATATAATCCTCCTAATGATGAGGAACCTTCTCCTGACCGATCACAGATTACCACAAGTCCGGATCTATCATATAATCCCTCTAATCATGAGGAACCTTCTCCTGAACAATCACAGATAGTTACCACAGATGCCGGTCCAGAAGCGGACACAAAATTTGAATGTGATGAGCATGAAAAGCAGAATACAGAAGACTCAGGTCTATTTATACTCAGAAGAAGTCCTCTATCAGAGACATCATACATCTGTTCATATTGTGGAAAAAGTTTTACAAATAAAGCATATCTTCTTGCACATCAGAGAAACCACAGAGGAGAGAAGCCATACATATGTTCAGAATGCGGGAAATGTTTCATCTACAAATCACAGTTTGCTAACCATGAGCGAAGTCACACAGGAGAGAAGCCGTATGCCTGTTCAGAATGTGGGAAATGTTATACCAATAAATCAGCTCTTATAAAACATCACAGAAGTCACACAGGAGAGAAGCCATATTCATGTCCACAATGTGGGAAACGTTTTATCACTAGAACCAGACTTACCGATCATTACAGAATTCACACAGGAGAGAAGCCGTATTCATGTTCCATATGTGGGAAATGTTTTACACAGAAATCAAATCTTGTTAGACACGAGAAAATTCACACAAAAGAGATTCGGACAGAAGAGGATTCAAATTTTGAAATTCATTAGAGGATTCACTGAGAAGAAACCATATTCTGTGGGAATTGTTATAAGAGCAAAACAAGGATTTTTAAGTTTACCCATCAGGTTATTCGTAGACGTTGAACATCCAAATAAGAAGGTTTGTTTTTTTGGGTGATATTAGCCTAGATCTGCCAGACACCCACATTTTATTTACTTTGTTAGCCATGGTAGCTCAGTGTGTAGTATTGTAGCCTTTGGGTCCTGGCTTTAAATCTTTCCAAGGGCAACATCTGCATGAAGTTTGTATGTTCTCCCCATCTTTGTGTGGTTTTACTCCAGTCTCCTCCGATGTTCTAAAATATACTGTGAGCTTAATTCTGATTTTACATTGTGAGCCCCAATGGGACAGGTACTGGCGTGTCAACTAAGGTCAACTAACTGGAATCCATGGAGGCAAAGTACAGTGGATATAAGGAAGAATAGAAAAGCCTTGTTTACTGTCAAAGAGCATCCAGAATGACATAGCGGAAAAGGAAGGACACCTCATGTACACCTTTTTTTTTTCTAACATATGTGGTCATATCAACATTTCGTCTTAATTCATTAGATAAAGGTGGTGGACTTAAAATATGAATTAATCATAATATTCTGCTTAAAAAATAACAGATCTTCCATTTCCTTTCACTGGTCCTGTCAAAAATATCCTCCAGCAGGCATTTAAAGGGGTTGTCCCACGAAAAATATTCTACAGTTTTTAAACCAGCGCCTGGATCTGAATACTTTTGTAATTGCATGTAATTAAAAATTTGCTGTACAGCTACTGAGTTATTCAGTAAAATATATCTGTATAGAGCCACTTAATTTCTTATTTCTTTGACCTGTTCACTGAGAAGGCCGCACATGCTCAGTTTCATCTTTCAACTGTCTCCTAAATTCTGTTAGGGAGAGCTGAGACACACCTCCTGAGCTGTGATAGGGAGAGCTGAGACACGCCTCCTGAGCTGTGATAGGGAGAGCTGAGACACGCCTCCTGAGCTGTGATAGGGAGAGCTGAGACACGCCTCCTGAGCTGTTATAGGGAGAGCTGAGACACGCCTTCTGAGCTGTGATAGAGAGAGCTGAGACACGCCCCCTGAGCTGTGATAGGGAAAGCTGAGACACGCCTCCTGAGCTGTGATAGGGAGAGGTTAGACACGCCTCCTGAGCTGCAGCAGAAACGATCTCTGGATCCATATGAGGTACAGGGTTGGTCTAGCTTTGTTAGAAAGAGATTGTCATGTACTATGTGATGTCTGATTTACATTATTCGTGGGATAACCCCTTTAAGGTCTCATTCACACTTGTGTATTATGGTCAGTATTTTATATTATTATGTGTAAGCTGAAAGTAGGAGCACCTCCAGAACATGGAAGATGCTCCCAATCAGTTTTACATCTCGATTTAGAACCAGGCCTTGTTTTGCTCATTCACCAACTCTCTGCCAATCCTTGTTGGGTTTCTTGCTATATTTCGGGTCATCAACATGAGCTGATCTTCAATCTATTTAATGGGTGGTCTCATGGTAGCCACCAGCAACCTTCTGTACAATGAAGAATTCACAGTAGGGTTTATGATGATAAACTGCTGATGTAGTAAAGCAGTCCCAACCCAGAACATTTCCCCACCATGCTCCCATGTCACCATCAGGGTTTTCTGGTGGAATTGTATTTGTAATTTTTTATTAAACATGTCTTCTGACTTTTTGGCTGCAAAACTCTGCTTCATATCATAGCAGATTGTTCCAGACGTCCCATTACAGGTGTTCATAGGGAACTGAAGTCCTCTGATTTTATTCTGGACAGAACATTTCTTTTAGAATATCCTCAATCTTGTTTTAGTTTTCGTAAATTTTTGGCAATGGTAGATATTAATAGTGAGAAACCTGAAATTCTGGGGTTCTTAGAGACTTGTCTCAGCATCTTGTGTTCTGCTCTGAATGGCCTGAGACAATTGCCAGTTATATGAAATCTCCACCTGTAGATGGTTTTCTGGAGAGTGGAATGATCACTAACCTATTATTTGCCCATTTTCTCTTTCCAGATTCTGAGGCACTGATAAACTTTCTGAAGGGCTCAGAGCACTTTGGATCTAGGCACGGAGATACCACACATTTTGGGGTTCTTGTGGAGTGGAATGATCACTAACCTATTATCAGAAATGTCTTATATAGCACAGACATATCCCACAAGACATTATCATCACTCTGTCTCCAATGGGGCTCACAATCTAAGTTCTCTATCAGTATTTCTTTGCAGGACGAAATCCACACAGATGTTGTCCTTGTCGGATTTGAACCTAGGACTCCTGTGTTGCAAAACACCAGTGCCAACCACTGATCAACATGCTGCCCTCGTATGAATGGTTCTCTAAGGGTTAGATCAGGTGTGGCAGGAGAGATTTAGCAAAAAACACCACAGTGTTTTAGAAGATTGCTAATACACGTGATGCGGGTGTGATTGCAAAGGCTTAATTTACTCCACTTGAAGGGGTTGTCCGGGTTCAGAGCTGAACCCGGACATACCCTTAATTTCACTCAGACAGCCTGCCTGACAAGAGGATATGTGTGCAGACAGCCTATCACACCTTATATACCCACCGAGGGATATGTGTGCAGACAGCCTATCACACCTTATATACCCACCGAGGGATATGTGTGCAGACAGCCTATCACATGTTATATACCCACTGAGGGATATGTGTGCAGACAGCCTATCACACCTATATACCCACTGAGGGATATGTGTACAGCTATCAATCTTAATATCACCCCCGAGGATATGTGTGCAGAAGCTATCACACCTTATATACCCACCGAGGGATATGTGTGCAGACAGCCTATCACACCTTATATACCCACCGAGGGATATGTGTGCAGACAGCCTATCACATCTTATATACCCACTGAGGGATATGTGTGCAACAGCCTATCACATCTTATATACCACCGAGGGCATATGTGTACAGACAGCCTATCACATGTTATATACCCACCGAGGGATATGTGTGCAGACAGCCTATCACATGTTATATATATACCCACCGAGGGATATGTGTGCAGACAGCCTATCACATCTTATATACCCACCGAGGGATATGTGTGCAGACAGCCTATCACATCCTTATATACCCACCGAGGGATATGTGTGCAGACAGCCTATCACATCTTATATACCCACCGAGGGATATGTGTGCAGACAGCCTATCACACCTTTATATACCCACCGAGGATATGTGTACAGACAGCCTATCACATCTTATATACCACGAGGGATATGTGTGCAGACAGCCTATCACATCTTATATACCCACCGAGGGATATGTGTGTGCAGACAGCCTATCACACCTTATATACCCACCGAGGGATATGTGTGCAGACAGCCTATCACACACTTATATATACCCACCGAGGGATATGTGTGCAGACAGCCTATCACACCTTATATACCCACCGAGGGATATGTGTGCAGACACAGCCTATCACACCTTATATACCCACCGAGGGATATGTGTGTGCAGACAGCCTATCACATCTTATATACCCACCGAGGGATATGTGTGCAGACAGCCTATCACATCCTTATATATACCCACCGAGGGATATGTGTGCAGACAGCCTATCACATCCTTATATACCCACCGAGGGATATGTGTGCAGACAGCAGCTATCACACCTTATATACCACCGAGGGATATGTGTGCCAGACAGCCTATCACCATTTATATACCCACCGAGGGATATGTGTGCAGACAGCCTATCACACTTTATATACCCACCGAGGGATATGTGTGCAGACAGCCTATCACATCTTATATACCCACCGAGGGATATGTGTGCAGACAGCCTATCACATCTTATATACCCACCGAGGGATATGTGTGCAGACAGCCTATCACACCTTTATATACCCACCGAGGGATATGTGTGCAGACAGCCTATCACATCTTATATACCCACCGAGGGATATGTGTGCAGACAGCCTATCACACATCTTATATACCCACGAGGGATATGTGTGCAGACAGCCTATCACACCTTATATATACCCACCGAGGGATATGTGTGTGCAGACAGCCTATCACATCTTATATACCCACCGAGGGATATGTGTGCAGACAGCCTATCACATCCTTATATACCCACCGAGGGATATGTGTGCAGACAGCCTATCACATCTTATTATATACCCACCGAGGGATATTGTGTGCAGACAGCCTATCACACCTTATATACCCACCGAGGGATATGTGTGCAGACAGCCTATCACACACTTTATATACCCACCGAGGGATATGTGTGCAGACAGCCTATCACACCTTATATACCCACCGAGGGATATGTGTGCAGACAGCCTATCACACCTTATATACCACCGAGGGATATGTGTGCAGACAGCCTATCACATCTTATATACCCACCGAGGGATATGTGTGCACAGACAGCCTATCACACCTTATATACCCACCGAGGGATATGTGTGCAGACAGCCTATACATCTTATATACCCACACGAGGGATATGTGTGCAGACAGCCTATCACACCTTATATACCCACCGAGGGATATGTGTGCAGACAGCCTATCACACCTTATATACCCACCGAGGGATATGTGTGCAGACAGCCTATCACATCTTATATACCCACCGAGGGATATGTGTGCAGACAGCCTATCACACCTTATATACCCACCGAGGGATATGTGTGCAGACAGCCTATCACATCTTATATACCCACCGAGGGATATGTGTGCAGACAGCCTATCACACCTTATATACCCACCGAGGGATATGTGTGCAGACAGCCTATCACATCTTATATACCCACCGAGGGATATGTGTGCAGACAGCCTATCACACCTTATATACCACCGAGGGATATGTGTGCAGACAGCCTATCACACCTTATATACCCACCGAGGGATATGTGTGCAGACAGCCTATCACACCCTTATATACCCACCGAGGGATATGTGTTGCAGACAGCCTATCACATCCTTATATATACCCACCGAGGGATATGTGTGCAGACAGCCTATCACATCTTATATACCCACCGAGGGATATGTGTGCAGACAGCCTATCACACCTTATATACCACCGAGGGATATGTGTGCAGACAGCCTATCACATCCTTATATACCACCGAGGGATATGTGTGCAGACAGCCTATCACACCTTATATACCACCGAGGGATATGTGTGCAGACAGCCTATCACACCTTATATACCACCGAGGGATATGTGT